>CAUYON010037269.1:0-25901 GCA_963573935.1 Arctocebus calabarensis | reverse complement strand
AGAAACTGGACTTCTCTGAATAAACCCTGTTTTGCACCCTTGATTTGGAAACATATAAACTTTTTTTTTTTTTTTTTGAGACAGAGCCTCAAGCTGTTGCCCTGGGTAGAGTGCGTGGCATCACAGCTCACAGCAACCTCCTAGAAACATTGTATTTAATTAAAAAAAGAAGTAGCCCCTATAAGGGAAAGGAAAATGAAACAAATGAATCTGTAAATCTAGATGATGTAACCACACAGCCAGGAACTGTTCCAAATGACTGTTAGACCCAGTAGTGTGACTGTAAGACCCGGTAGTTTGACCGTATAAACCCCACAGGGCTGATGTAATGGCTTAATTGGTGGTGGTATTTTTGTGGGTAGCCTGAGACTGTGATGTATATAACGAAGGATAAAGCACAGGGGAATAATTATGTTACTGTCGTTGAGAATCACTTAAAAGTGTTCCTGTGATTTCAAAAAAGCCAACAAAAAAGGGTGTAGACAAAAATTTACTAGGCAAAAAGAATAAAAAAAAGAAGGGCTACCATTCCAACAAGAACAACAAAAACCATTAACAGCCGGGCGCGGTGGCACGTGCCGGTAATCCCAGCTACTCGGGAGGCTGAGACAGGAGGATCGCTTGAGTCCAGGAGTTCTGGGCTGCAGTGCACTATGCCGATCGGGTGTCCGCAATAAGTTTGACATCAGTATGGTGACCCCCCCGGGAGCGGGGGGCCACCAGGTTGCCCTAAGGAGGGGTGAACCGGCCCAGGTCAGAAACAACAAAAACCATTAACAGTAAAAAGTATTCGATGAGATAAAGGACAATTTGTAACATTAAAAGGTACAATCGATGCAATATGAATACATCAAATAACACGGCACTCATATAAAACAAAAACCTCAGAGAAGCAAAGACATGAATAGAAACCCAGTCATAATAAGAGGCTTTAATCCATGACTCATTTCAAGGGAGGTCAAGTGTTCTAAAAGTCAGTAACAAATCTAAGCAATGTAATAAGTAAAGTCGATGTTTTGTTTATATACCAAACATTAGACACTGATAATAGTGAATATTTCCTATTTTCAAATGTACATAGAATTGTTAAAATGTTGGGTGCCAGTGGAACTATGTGTGGAGCTTCCAAACATAGATGCCTGGGTTTCACCTTAGGATCATATGATTCCAAGGTCTGAAAATCTTCTTCCCTTGTTCTGATCTGCATCAATCTGAAGATCCCTGACAAAAGAGGAGAGAGTCAACAAGAGACACTGGCAGTGTCTCAATTTAGAGATTGTGTCAGATGCCTGGATAGAGAGCTTTCATAAGTATTTGTGATTTTCCCCTTGCCAAGAACTTTTTAACTGTCTTCCGAGTATTGTTTAAATAAATGTGTTCATGTATTAGTTATATATTACTCATTAGTTATGCCTGGCTAGTTATTTATTTCCATCTTTAAGCTACCTTTCAGATGAAATATGTATATTACGGCAGAATTATTACCATTCTTCACTAGGTTTGAATATGAGTCTTTGGCATCACGGTAAATAAAATTTGTGCTTTTCACTTTTCCACCAAAGTAGAGGTTCAAAAATAAAATAAAATAATACAAACCCAACAATGGCATCTTTCACACCCATGACTTGAATCCTATTATTCTAGATGGTTTCCCTGTAGTGTGCATTATGCCCTGTGAAACTGTGCCAAGTTAATTGGACTTTGTTCCAAAAAGCAACTGAATTTATACAACTGGAAAATGCAAGCAACCTGGTTGAACCCTGGGAGTTTTGTCGGTACATTAGTTACAGCATCTTGCCAGCTGCCTGCTCATGTAGTGGAAATGTTTTTCATTTCTTTGGATATTTGTCACTGTCTGCAGGTGTCATAGTAGGCAAATGAATGTTGTCGATGATTTCCAGGGCTTGAGAATCCAGCCATCACATAAGGCATCTGAAATGTTGAGAAGGCTGGCCCCTTGCGGCCAGCTCCTCAGGTGTGTTCCCCAGCAGCCTGCAGGACACATACCAGGTGCTAAGAGGTAAACTCTGACTCTTCTGAGTTGCCCCCCACCTTCTCTTTTGCATAACGTTTGTGTCTTTTATGGAAAAAGGAGAAGGTAATGAATGCACCCTTTTATTTTTTAATGTCTATGTAGAGTTGGAGAGCTTAAAGATGGAGATATTTAAGATGGAATCACGGGCATTTATCTTAGATAGGGCTGATCAAAAAGCCACCTCTCTTTACAAGGTTTCCCTGGCTACAACTTAGGGAGTGTGACTGCTGTTTGGCAGGCAAAGTGACCCCGGATTTAGGTTTGAAATTTTGGAGTTGTCATTTTTTCGCCTCCCATCCCTACATTTGTTTCATGAACACAGTTCCTACAGTTATGTACCTTGCTATATATATGTATTTAAGAGCTCATAACTTAGATAATCAGGGTTACAAATTACTTGTAGATAATTTTGAAGGTAGAATTAGAATATTGGCCATCATAGAAACTTAAAGAAGGGCTCACATATTTGCCTCCATTTTCTTCCTTATGTTTTTACAAAAAGTACTCTTTGTTGGCAGATATTTGATCAAACATTACTCTAGGTGTTTCTGTGAGAGTGATGTTTGGATGAGATCAGATTTAAATCTGTAGACTATCACTAAACCAGATTACCCTCTGTGATGTAGAGGGGCCTCATGTAATCATCTGAAGGCCTTGACAGGACAAAGACTGGCCTCCTCCCAGCAAGAAAGGAAATCTGCGAACAGACAGCCTCAGTCGTGGACTGCAGCCCTTCTGAGTCTACAGGCCGCCCTCAGCACACGGCCCTGCTTCTCCACAATTACAATTTAAGGAATGTTGAGCCAATTCTCTCTCTCTCTTCATAACATATATCTGTGTACTTACACGTACACACACACACACACGCACGCCCTGTGGTTCTGTTGCAGGTCCCTACATCTTGGTGCTTAAATTAAAGGATAAGCTCAAACTGAAATAAAGAAACAGAGAAGTATCAGAAACACCCATCCAAGGTGTAATGTACCTAAACTCATCAAGAGAGTGAATGGATTTGGTGAAATGTTGGCACACGTTCTGGGATATTTTGGCAAGTGTGACTACCATAATTTCTTCTGACTAAATGGAGGAAAATACCATTCCCAGTTCACAAGACTTTGCTCTTTTAAGGACAAGTGAAACCATTCTGCCTGTTTTTTTGAGATGTGCTGAAGTACTTCAGTCCTTAACCCAAAAAGGCAACATGATATCATGAAAGATGGATGGCGCCTCATAGACCAGGACCCACAAAGGTGTGTGTCCATTGCTCTTTATAAGTTACCTGTCCTTTTGCATTCTACATCATAGAGGTGAAGGAAATTTAGCTCGATGACACATACAGAATACCTGAAACAAACTGTGCCCTTTGCAGGTGGTCAAATAAGTATTCATTCCGATACTCTATCCCACAAACAAGAACGAGACCTTTCTGCCACCAAGAACCTATCTGTTTTGTTCAGTTTTCTCTTATAAACCTAATTCTTTGGCAAATCAGACTTTAAAGACAAAGGCAACTTAAATCGATGCAGTCCTAGTTTGTGTGGGGGAACAACATAGTTAGTATTCAGGAACCTTAATGATAGTTATTGTGTATTGAGTGAAGAGTGAAGAGAATTATCCATCTCCCCTTGAGATACCAAGTATTCCTCTTCATCCATTCTTGTCCATAATTTGTAAAGAATATCTGACACATAAAATGACCACCATAGCCCTGAAAGTTGTTTTTTTCCCCAACAACCAAATGCAGATGGCTTATAGGACGAGTCTCATCAGAATCAGGAGAAGAGAAATGGCAGTTTCTCAGGGAGCCTTTGAGAAGCCTTCACCTCTGTAAAGTGGAGCGTACTGCGTGGAACTTTACTCCCCCTCTGACTAGCCTGACTCCCCCTATCTTGCACAAGGCTTTTTTAAGATGCCTGGGTGAATGGAAGAAGATTCTATTCCTCTATCCTGTGGGCCAAGATCCTTCAGCTACTGAGAGTGTGAGGTGGACAGCTTTGCATCTCCTCACGTCCTCCACAGATTTGCCCCTGGCCTGAGCTGCGGCTGCCAGCTCATAGCAGAGGGTAATGAGAGTTATAGCCCCGAGCTTTTAGGAACCCTTGGCTATATCTTATAGATGAGGGATCCATGCTCATTGTTACAGATTGTGACCCTGTCATTCTAACTCTACATGTGAGCAAAGCTCTTCTTGCTTTCATTTTACACTTGACCATTCTTTGACCATTTCTTTCTTAAACTTGTTACTACCCCATAGAATTTGGAAGGTTCTGACAGACTCTGGTGATGTTTCTTATCTATTTGTTCTGTTTTTCTTCCTGGAAACTCCACTCACCGTATTATTGGAATAGCCCTTCATGACCACACCCTATTCTACCTAGATCCATTTCACAGAGTGTACCAAAGTTTGTAAGATCTTTATACATGCCAATATTATCTGTCCTAAAGCGTAAGTATTAGCAAATATGATTATATAATGCTGATGAAGAAGATGAGCAATCTATGAAGCGAAAAGCTCTAGTTCTAGCAAACATTTGAGTATTTTTGGTATTTATACAAATAATTTCACTTGGCACTTCAACCTTCATTGCTTAAGAGTTTACCTGTTTTCCTATCTTTATTTTTTATTTTTAAACTTTTTAGTTTTATTTTTTAAAAGTTGGGTCTCTCCCTGTCAGCCAGATGGGCCACACACTGGCTTAATCATAGCTTATTGCAGCCTCACACTGCTGGGCTCAAACGAACCGCCCACCTTGGCCTCCCTGAGTGCTGTGATTATGACATAAGCCACTGTGCCCAGCCTCCTGTGTTTATTTCTAAACTCTGGGCAATAACATTTGCTTCCTTCGCTGCCTTTGCCTAGAAAGGAATGTGAGTCTGTACAAGACTGAATTTGCTTTTATTAGCTCTGAGATCTTCCCAAAGTTTAGTTGTACATACAGCCTCCTAACACCTTCTGCTATCATAAATAAACAGCTCTTATTCTTACTCATGCATTCTCTTTCTTCATTCTCTAGAGCAAAACTTGGATTGGTATCAGTGGGAGTTATGTATATGTTTCCAAAAGAGGCCTAATTCTCACTGGGCATCCAAATAGCCTGGTGAGATAGTATCAGCAATAGGGGTTCAATGGAAAAGATGGAGTCTGCTGCTGGCTTCTGAATTATGTATAAGTTAGAGTCACACAGTATGTTAGGAGTAGGGGACTGTGTTGTTGACAGAAGCCTTAAATTCAAACATATTTTCTGTATTTATTTCAACCTTATGCCAGAAAGACATGCTGTATATAAAGATGACTGTTTTTTTCACAGTCATTGTACCGTAGATGAAATAAAAATCTATTCTGTTTGGTGGCTTTGCTGTGAAAAAAAATGGCACTCGATCCCAGAACAACTTGTGCAACACGGAACCTGATCCTGAGGGTCGTTTGTGCCCTCGTTAGGTCAATGCTGAAAATTAAGTGGTGACTTCAGTTCCATTACTTGAGAGGCGAACAGGAAAGTCATTTGTGATGCAGTGTGATGTTGAGAATATTTCCTCTGAATTGCAGTGTGAAAGAGAGAGCTAAAAACATTTGACAGGATTTCAGTTGGGAAGCTGCAGCATTTTAATAAGTCAATATTGCTGAGAATCCCATGGAAAAGCTCATCTGCAGGTGAGATAAGCTGATGAGAGCTCGGACCAGGGAGCTCTTTCTCTGCCCTACACGGAGTGTGTGCACGCGTTTGGAGCACACGTGTTGAGTAACCTTTCAAAACGATGCATACACTAGACCATATGCTCCAACAAATGCCAGCAAAAATCCCTGCACAGTTTTTTTTTTTTTTAAGTAAACATCATTTACATTTGGCACCAGCACGAACTTGTAATTATTTTGGGAATAAGAAAGATATCAAACACTATCTCAAAATGACGTTTATGCTGGAGTGTCCTGCCTCTCATAAGGCAATCAGTGAAAGAAGACGGGAACGCAGGTGACTATTTTGATTCCAGCATAAAGATTTTAGAAAGGATATTTCTGAACATGAATATGGTGAGTCCTGTGTTTTGGGCAATTATTTTCTGACATATGGTAAGCTATGTTTTTAAATAGACTTTTTAAAGTTCTACCATTCTATCTTTAGTATCTTTCTTTATTGAATTTGATTGTCAAAATGTAGTTCCCAGAAACTGTTCAGACCCTTTCAGAGGCATGATGCCTCTTGAAACTTATTATGTTAAATGATTTTTTTCCTCTTCTATTGGGAAGAAGTTAGAAATAAATTGACTGTTAACTATTGTTCCCAAGTAAGTTCCACCAAGGTGCATGTGTTCCTTTCTCAGCAACATGAATTTTACATTATGGAGACAAATGAAACATGTAATACCCGCACTGCTTCTGTGAGAAATCCCTGTTCAAACACCGTGCCCACTTGCAGTTTAAGGTTTTTCCTGCAGAGAAGGGAAGGACCTGTCCAGTGTGCACAGAAGACTCAAATTGAAGATCGAGGCTGCCAATCCCAGAAAAGGGCATAAAGGGTGGCACCAGCCCGTTGAGCTGGCTTTGAGGCAGAACCTATTAGCAGGCCAAATCTTTGTTTATTTCTGCACCCCAAATAGTAAAAGGTCCAAATCTGTGCAAATGCACGGAAAAAATGCAACACACACAGGCGGCCAAACCCAGGGTGGTAATTAATTCAAGTTTATAGCTTGATCTTGACATGCTGTGAAGTACAGCTTTGAGTGGAGAATTAAGACATTGCAGAAGAAATCCTTGCTGAATGGTCTCTAGTCTTTTGCTATCCTGAAACCTTCTCCTCTTTGCTTATTTAAAAGAAGCAAAATAAAGCTTAGCTTACAGAGAGAAAAGCCCTGATGGTGAGTGTGATGTTAGTCCCTCCATCTTGCTGTGCAGAGCTGCGCGGTGCCCTTTCCCTGCAGCTGTGACTGTCCTGACCAGGCCAGGCCTGGCTTCTCACACCCGCACTCTGCAGCTTCCTTGTCATTGATTATCCCCAGCTCACCTTCAGCAAATATTATCAATACTATGCATATTTTAATAAAAAAATGTAACAGTCCCTCACATCCTGAACGATTTTAAGTCCACCTTTTCTATACCTGCAGTTTCCTCTTGAAGTACTGATCACATGAGTAACTAACATTTCAAGGCCTGCATTCCCTTCTGAGCGGCAGGCCCCGTGAGGACTGAGCTGCGCCCCCACCAGGGAAGGGGTCCTGGGCTGCATAGTACTGCTTCCTCAGTCCACAGCACCAGCCAGCCTGCGAATATCTGTGGAACGGGTAAACTTGACTGTGACAAGTCAAGTGAGTTGAAGTGAACCAGTGAGTTCTAAAGACATATTTCAAAGTTGAGATATTCCCAGCCAGTATTTTTTATTGGTAAAATCCAGGGATTCAAAAGGTTGAGTGTGGGAAACATGGTAGTTTCCAGGTTTTAATCAGTTCAAGTTTATAACTTGATCTCAACATATTGGTGTGTTTCATTGAACTCAGGGTTGCATAGAGAAATTCAGATTGAAAGGCCATTTGCAACACATTTCTATCCTTTGTGTTATTCAGCAAGGCCTGGCTTCTGACTACTCCTCACCAGAGACCTGTGGGGATAGCTCAGTTATAACTAAATAAAAACTTTTAAAAAATGAACAGTATTTATGGACTCAGTTTCAAGAACAGTTTATATCCATTCTCTAAAACTAGTCTATAAATTAAAGAGTGGGTACAGCTATGCTACATCAAGAGTGAACGAAAATTGGGTTATAGCCTTCATATAAAAGCTATAAATTAGCTTCATAGTAGGGCTGAGTACATTGGATACTTTTTCTTCCATTCTTGAGACACTTTGCAAAGAGAATATGTTCCAGCTCCATCCATGTAAACATGAAAGAGGTAAAGTCACCTTCTTTCTTTAAGGCTGCATAATATTTCGTGGTATACATGTACCACATTTTTTTAATCCATTCGTGGATTGATGGGCACTTGGGCTTCTTCCATGACTTAACAATTATGAATTGGGCAGCAATAAACATTCTGGTACAGATATCTTTGTTGTAATGTGATTTTTGGTCTTCTGGGTATATACCAAGTAAAGGAATTATACGATTTATAGCTTTCATATGAAGGCTATAACCCAATTATAGCACAAGAAGACTGGAAAAGGGGTAAGGAAGGGAAGAGGAGGGGGTGAGTGGGTGGAGAGAGGGCAAATGGTGGGATCCCACTTATGGTGCATCTTAGAAGGGACAGGTGAAACCCACTAAATGTGGAACACAAATGTTTTCACATAATAAAAACAAGAAAATCCCATGAAGGTTAAAAAAAAAAAAAAGAGTGAAAGAAAAGTACAGATGCCATGAATCCAATAAGAAATGCCTACATTTACTAGATTTCTGTCAGCTGTTTTGGTTCCAATCATATGATAATACACAGGTTCCTGTTTAAACGTCTCATTCTCATGCATTGCTTCTTGGTAATCAACCTGAATGGCTGTAATGGTTTTTAATTTTAAGGGTTCATTTCTAATTCTGTTTTCCTTTGTCTTATAAGCACATGTTAATTTTACCTTCCTGAAAAATCTTTTGGGTCTCTAGCGTAAGAGTAGATTCTCATTCACAGGACTCTAGGCCGCTTTCTCTCTTCCTTCCTTCTTATCTATCTGTCATTTATTTATTGAATTAGAAAGTAAAGAAAGTAGGAACAATATTCTTAATAATCTTCCAAAGATTTAAGCAGCTCCTTGCTACAGTTATTACAGTTTCTAAGATGCCTGTGGTAACTCATTCTTACTAATCCATCTGGCCAACGGATTTCATTGGTTAACACTTTGGTGCTGTAAATCAAAATTTAGTTTTTGCACTCTTTTTTTGTGAGAATCTTATTGGGGGTAATGGTGCAGAGGTGGAAGGGGAAGCCAGTCAAACCTTTACAGTAGGCAAGTGAGGCACAGTTGAAGCATGCAAGTGAAGGCTTCGGCATTGAGCTCTAATGACACCTAAACTGTCTCAAGAAATTTACTAACTCTAGTAACAGTAGGCAACCAAATCTATATCTACATAGTTTCCATGGAATATTTTTCACTGGCCTTTAGCTGGGCACAAAGACTAAATTAATTGACAGCAACTTAGCACACTAGGAAAAGAATGCTGTCTTTCAGGTTAGTCACACTATCTTGGGGGACAGACTTCCCTGAATGTCCTACCCAGACACCTGGGATGCACCCACACAGTGCTTCGCTGCACCCCTTACTCTGCGGACTCAGCTGCCTTCAGCTCCATCTCTAGCTCAGGATAGAATGGTTTTTATTTCAATCATTGGCTCTATTTTTTACATTGTCATGCCTGTGCCTTGTTGTTTAAGTGTGCTATAATGTAGGCTAAACATTTACAAAAATGGTTAACCTCTGCTCATGATGCAAATAGAAATGAATACATGCCGTGGTCAAACCAGGGCGCTGCCCGGAGAGCAGGAGAGTAGCTGAATGGGCACTATTGGCTGACTTAAACTTGGAACAGAATGAAAAAAACTCTCCCACTCTACTGTTACAAAGGACATTTAATTTATTTTTAGCACGGCTTCATTATTTGCTCTTGCAAACAAAATATTATTCACTAATTGTTCACTACAGATGATTTGAGAGCCGGCCTTTGTCTGTGCAGTCACACATAATTCCTCATGCACACGACATTCAGATACATGCTGGGAGGAGCACAGGCTGTGCCCACACTAGGGGATTACGTAGGAAGGGTAGTGGCTGAAAGGATCAAGGCACTGTGTGATTTACACTTGACAAACCTATTATGGTTGCTGTTTCTATTTAGTTTTCCCTTGTGGACCAGGTTTATATCTCAGGAGAGAATTGTCTGAATGTTTCAGCATACCAGAGGGCGGGAAGCATACACACTACGAAATCCAGTTCTCTCCAGGGGAAAGCCCTGAATCTCAGGGGCTTTGTGAAAATAATGTGACCTCTCTAAAGCTCAGTTTCCTCTTTTGTAAAATAGAGAGAATTGTGTGTGACCCCTGGGATTCCTCTAAGGACTAAAAACAGCTTGCATAAAGCTTGGCAAAGGAGCCTCTTCCCTCAGCAAATAGTAGCCCTTACTTTGGTCTTAGACTCAGTAAACATCTTGAATATTGACTTGGTTTTAGTTGTAAGATTAGGTGAGTTTTAAGTGAAAAGCCAAAATTCTTAGATCTGTTAGACACATATTAAAGGCGTTTTCTTGTTGTAATCCTGAAAATGAATAGATGCATGAAAGTTTCTAAGAAGTTCATGGAATACTAAAAATGAGCCTTTCAGTGAAATCAGGAGAGAATGAACATGCAGGCAAAATAGCTCAAAAAGACAAGCAAATAAGACTCAAAATAACTCAACTGTACTGTCCCTTGAAGTCTATATAAATATAAATATATAGTGTATATATTTCAGACTATAATAACATCTAGGGTGGAGCAGATGGTGGTTTTTCGTCTGCAGAGAACAAGATTTCATGTTGGTTGATCATTAGAACATATAAAATCTGGTTATTTTCTTCAAGTTTACCAATTGCATTGTCGCAAATTGGTCCTGTAATAGGACCCTGCATGTCATTGGGGGGCCCTGGACATGGAATTTAGCCTCCAAATTTCCCTTTGAAGTAAGGGCTCTGGCTGTTGTGTTTCCAGAGCTCTCTCTCAGATGTGCTGGTCACTTACTGTTCCCTCATTTGGTAGATGACTTTGTTAAGCTGACATTTGATGCTGGTCAAATTGGTTCAGCTATGTTCTTTTTCTCTTTGGGGAAGTTCACTACTGATCACAGAAAGATGGTGCCCAGGGCTCAATAAAAAGAGTGACAATTTTAAGGAAAACCTCAGCACATGGCCTGGCATTTCCTTGGCAGTCTAAATGATCTAACAGACACACACTGCTCTCCTCACCCAATTCCACCACCCCAGCCCCTTGCTCAGAATCCTATCCTATGTCACTGAGCTTTTCTTTTATAAAACAGGGGTTTTACGGAAGAACTATTTTCAAAATACTTCTATGACATGCTTGTTGAATACATATTAATCTTAGAAAAACTTATTATCTAGTTTTTAAGTTAAAATCTAGCCTTCAAGCTCTCTTCTTCAAAGGGGTATGAAGAAACTTTAGGAGATGATAAATACATTTATTACCTTGATTGTGGTGCTGGTATCACAAATGCGTCCAAGTTCATCAAATTGTATATGTTAAATAGCACAGTTTTTGTATAGCAATTATACCTCAATAAAGGTATTAAAAATAAATAGATTAAAATCTCTGTCCTTGTACCTTCATTAAATGAAATATAGGAATAAAACTATTAATCATTAACTAATATTGGCACTAACTCAAGGAAAGAGTGTGCTTTTGATATTCTAGCCTATGAATTGGACCAATATTGATTTGTTGTACTCCAGACAATGTAGTTTAGCATCAATATTCCTAACATAAGATGTGAATATTGAGGTAGATTACAAAGGAAGTTTGGAATTTTCTTCATGACCTAACGTGGCCTATTTTTTACTCTTCTTAAAAGCAGCCAGATGGGTTGGATAGCATAACTACTACCTTTCCAACCCTTTAATTCTTGGAGCATTTTTTATAAAAACAAAAATATGTGTGTGTGTGCTTGCAGACAGACAGAATGAAAAATACCAGTTTAATATTTTAAGTTTTAAAAGTAGTCATATGCCTTAATGTTCCATTTGCTAAATGTTAATATTTTTCAGAAAGAACATTGTATTTGGCTCAGTTGTAGCTAATTATTAGAATGGGGATTAACTTATGTCTAGACATGAACTTTCTGCCTTGCTTCGAGGGGTATTCTTACTTTAGAAATTTTAATACACACTGAAAATGAACCTGTAGCCCGCTGATGTATCCCAATCTGACGATAACACTTCCTGAGTGTCACAGATCTCTTGTCTACTTGCTCTGTGGTGGCTGCGGAGTCCTAACTCTGTTCTTTCACAGGTGTAAATGTGAAACCTTGAGGGATCTGGCTTACCAGGAAGGTAGATTTTAAAAATAAAACCCTAACTCTCCAATTATAAACAATCTCAATGAGAGAAAGGGGAAAAGTATTTAATAAAACCACCGTGACTGCATAGAGATTTCTTTGATGAACTAGAATTTTAAAAGCTGCACTGTAAAATGCTGAAGGGGCCTAAATTAAGAACTCATACCTCCCTAAATGTCTTTGTAAGGCTAAAGCCTTTACAACTGCAGACATGTGGAAAATGCTAATGGCATTAGAAGCAAAGAAGAAGGAAGAGATGAAGAGACAGACGCCCGGCTTTGGTCAAGTAGGTTGGAAAGCCAACAAAAAGATAGAACTACTGACCCTTGACCTTTGGTGAATAGTCTCTAAAATGAAAATATAAATGCACATAAGGTAGAATTTCAGTCAAAGAAAATGAGGATGTCAACAGGTAAAACATCCGGCATAGAATGGACCCCAGACATATTTGGGATACTGTCCTTCTCCCTCCATTTCCAGCCCCTTCACGGTCGCCATCTTTTCTCTCTCAGATTCCTGCGCTGGCCTTAGATGGTCTCCTCGCTTTCACTTTTACTTCCTTACAATCCCTTTTCAGAATGGTCAAGGAATTTTTTAAAAACAACGTCAGAGCATGTTATCTCCTGCTAAAATCCTGCAGTTTCCCACCCTGCCAGAGGTTGCCCGTCCACCTCTTTTTCATTCATCCACTGTTTACTTCTTCCGGGTCACAACAGCCCCAGCAACTTCTCTCTGCTGCAGGCGTGAGCGCTGCAAACTCGTTCCCTCTACAGAGCCTTGGTAGCTGGCCCTCTGCTCACGATGCTTTCTCCGCTAAGGTGCACCAGCCCAATATCTTTTCATTCAGATTGCAACCTATCACCCTCTCTAGGAAACCGGCCCTCCTGCCCCTTCCCCCGCCATCCTGTCTGGGATGACACCCCTGCAGTCTCTCCAGAGGACAGTGTGTCAATACATTTCTTCACATTTGTGTTTATGGTTCTCCCCACCCACCCACCGTCCCACTGGAAAGTAGGCTCCTCAGAAGTAGGTATCTGATTTTACTCTTTGCGGTCTCCTCCCAGTGCTTAGAACAATGCTTGGTACATAATAAGCTCTTAATAAATGTTTTTGAATAGCTGGCTAAACAAACGATTGAGAATGTGGGGCATTCAGAGGTAGAGGCAGGTTGCAGCTGCTGTCTTTGAGGAAGCTTTTGGAGGACATGGGTTGAGTGGCAACTTTGCCTCAGGAGTGGAGAGGTGGAGCAGAGACCTGGACACACACTGTGGGCTGAGAGAATGGTAGGAAGAAAGGTTTTGATGGGGGAAGGTGCATTTGAAAACTAGACAGAAAGAGGTGGCACCTCTGTGGAAAATAGACTATATTTTTTGTAACAAGATGAAACTGTTTCATACAAAGGACTTTATGTCACAATTAACCTTGTAAAGAATTTCCTCACTTATATAGGAAGTTCAGTGTCTCCAGGACTCCTTATTATTCCATCTCTTAATTCTACCAATATTCACACACGCATGACGTACATAAAGTAGAGCATTTTTCTCAAAATATGATATGTACTCTGCATTTTAATTTATTATAGTTGTTGTAGTATTATAATGTTCCACTGACAGAGAAAGTCAATTAATATTCAGCCTATTTTATTTTCACAAAAGAATTTTGAAAGCATCATCAGGAAATGTGTCAATCTCTTATAGAATTTATATTTCCCATCGATTCCTGTCCTGTCACCATAAAGCTTGACCAAATGACATGCCAGCAGCCAGAGTTTTTCCATAAAATAAATCTAACACACACACACAAGCCAAAAAATCTTCAACCATTTGTAACATTGCAATTTGTTAACAATGGCTTACTTTATTTTTTCATGCCAAGGTCATCTTAAGCTGCCTTGGCTAGGTATGAAGTTGACTGACAGTTTGGAACCAAATGTTCACTGGAGGTCTGCATTCTTCGTTTGCATTTTTCCTATGTAAACTTCAACTAGCTACTTTAGCTCAATTTCCTCAACTGTGAAATGGATAGAATAAATAGTGTCTTTGGAAAAATGCAAACTGAAGCTGAAATAGGCTTTATGCTAATGACGGCCTGTTCTGACAGGTGATTTCCTGTCCTCTCACTTCTCTCAACCCGAAAGGATGCTATTTTGTAAAAAACCCATCAGATTTATTTAAGTTGAGACTTTTTGTTCAAAATAGCTTTTATCTCACAACAAACACGTGAAGATTCAGTAACAGTGGAAAATTCCATCACAGAAAACTAAGAGTGATTGATGCAAACTAAGACCTCTCGGTGTAGGAGACTTGTGTGTGGAGCCGGGGCCAGATGTCACGTGCAGCTTCATTTAATAAGTGCAAGCCTCCTTGGGGAGAGGCAGGAAGGAGTGTCAGAGTGTCCCTGCATTGTTCCCCTGAACTTGAGTCTCAGGGTCTCTGCCCACTGGAAAAAGCAGTACTGACTTTTGCTCCTATAGAGCTACTTTGAGAGGTGAATTACTATTTGCTCTGCTTTTTCTTCAAGCAAGTAAATCTTTACTGTAAGGATCTCAGAACAAGGCAGATACTGCAAACCCCAGAAAACACGGAGCAAACAACAGGTGGAAATTGGCAGTGATGGAGGGCATTCCGTGAGGCGAGTCTTCCAGAAGAGAACTGAGGGCACTCGCTTACTGCCCTGGATATTCCAGAGGAGGACGGGGCCTGCCCTCAACACAGTCACAAGGTCGTGGTCCTCAAAGAAATGACAAAAGCTGTGACCTTCTGGAACCCACAGGAGGATCTGAAAGGAGAGAGAATAGTCTGAGACGAAGCAAGATGAGGGATGAAGCTGGAAGTGGCTTAGAGACAAAAACACAAAGCAGAGCAGAAATTTGTATTTAGATCAGGCAAGTGCAGAACAGCCCTCAGTGATGGACAGGCTGGAAATGATCTTCCCAAATGGAAAAAGTCCCTGCTGGGAGGAAGAGGGGAGGAAACAAGAAAAAGAAGGCAGGTGAAGACGATGGAAAACAAACTTCTTCCAAGTTTCAGAAGCAGAAACAAGGGTGTATATAGTGTATATAGTAATACAAGTAGCCATCAAACACATGATGGAACAGACTTCCTGGAGTTATAGGAAGACTATCATGCATAAATGAAAGGGCTTAAAATAAGTGGAAAGATAGTTGGGCATGGTGGCTTATGCCTGTAATTCCAGCTACTTGGGAGTTAAATCCAGTCTAGGCAATATAGTGAGACCCAATCTCTGGAAAAAACAAAAAGAGGTAAATACTATTTTTAAAAATGAGAGAAAACAGGCTCATCTCCCTCCGTATATACCTTGGTGACTTTTTGGAATGTTAAGGATAATCTCACAGATGTCTGTCCAAATAAACACGCTGCCAAACTATGCATATCATTTACAGGAACTCATTCACACTGATTCCAATAGGCTTACGTTCTCTAAAGTAAATTCTAGTAACTATGAGTTGGATTCCATATTCTCACTTACTGCATGACAGAGGCCAGTTACGGACTTTCCAAACCTTGGCACTCTGATCTGTAGAGAGAAGGTGCAGGCATTTACCTCTTCTGTTGGTTGTGAGGATGAAACTCCCAGCATTGGCAGTCTCGATGGTTGATGAAATCTTACACTCAGGGGAAATCAGCAAGAGCAACTTAATGTGTTCAGTTGGAAAAATGAACATCAACTTGTGGCCTTGAAATGATGCCTGTTTTCTAATCTGTCATCACTAATTTTCCCAACCGCAGAGGCTCGTATGCTCACCATCAACTCTCATGTGTCGGGGACTGCCTGTATTTCAACCCTGGTAGGCAGACCACTAAAAAGAACCAGCATACCTTGGAGAAAAATTGATTCTAGTCCTTAAGCAGGATTGGTCTAGAATAGACTTTTGTTTTCTGGAATCAATGATGGCTTTGAAAGTGTCCAGGGCGGTCTTAGAGGATAGCAGCAGACAGAGGAGCTTCCATGGGCCGAGCTGCAGGGTCAGAATAATCTTAACAGTTAATTGAAACAAGTGAAGGACGGTAAAGGCCCTGCATCAGAAATTAAATTCAAAAGAAAAAAGTGAATATAAAATGTACATAATGTAGTTGTAAAACAAAGAAGGGTATATAATAATAGTACGTATTTAATTATGTATTGGTTTTAATAAATAAAGCAGTGTTAATAAATGGGATTCCTGTAAGGCCCTGTGCCATTTGAAATTTTAATAAAGTCACTTCTATAAAAGATGTAAATACTCTGAAAAAAATGCTACAGAGAAAATTTACCCAGAGAGTAGCATGTTTGATTGCAGAGTCTTATTTTTTAATGTATGCATCATGATTTGGGTAATGATATTGATGTTACTGATGTCATTCAGTCTAGCATGAATTTTGTTACCTGGAATTCAAAAAAAATAAAAAGAAATCAGAAAAAAAAATCATCAGCAATTTAGGTGAGTAAATTCTATCTCTTCTACATTTTGTAAATTGTTTATATCTTCCATAGATGGAAATGTATTAAAATTCAAACTGCACATTTATATTATGGATATCTTGAATATAGGAATATTTTGCTTCTGATTTTAATTATGTATCTGTTTATAAGCACAAAAAATATACTTGTTTCTATCTCCATGTGAAGGAAGAGAATTCTTTCTTTGTGAGTAATCTAGTAGTCCAGGAAAAGTCAGGCATTATGCCTAGACAGAGAAAGGACTGCTACAGCCCCAGGGACACCACAGTAGCCACGTGACTAGGAGGGCTCACTGCACAGACGCAAGGTCTCATCTGCTGCCTGAGACCTTAGGTTTCAATGCCAATTATAACCAAATGCTATTGGGTATATTTTTTAATTTCTACTTTTAAATAAGCACATATGCACAGGAAGTTGTAAAGACAGCACAGAGAGGTCCATGTACCCTTCATCCCTTCAGTCATTCTATCTTACATAGTGATAGTTCGGTAGCAAAGTCAAAGCTTTCAACAGCAAAACCAAAACTTTGACCTTGGTACAATGTGTGTCTAGTTCTCTTATTTCATCAGGTGTATAAATTCATGTGATCATCACCACAATAAAGACATAGATTTAAGTCCTTTCTTGGGCTATGTTTGTATGGTAGCCACATTTCTCCCCCACCCCACCTCCTGTCTTCACTCCCAACTGCATGCTGCACTTACCAACATCTCTGGCAAACACTATTCTGTTTTCAATCTCAATAATTTTCAGGATCTGATATGATTGGAATCATACATAATCATCATGTGACCTTTTGAGATATAATGCAAGTTGTTGCATGTATCAATTGTTCAGTCCCTTTTTTTGCTGAGTAGTCTTCCATTGCATGGATATACCATGGTCCAAACATTCACTCACTGAAGGACATTTTATTTCCAGTTTGGGGCTTTTATAAAAAAGATGTTAGAACAAGGGTGTACAAGATTTGGTGTGGACCTAACTTTCGTTTCTCTTGGATAAATGCCCAGGAGTATAATTTCTGGGTCATGTGGTGATGTATATATAGTTTTTACAGAATCTGACAAACTGTTTTCCAGAGTGACTATATTATTTTATCACCACCAGCAATATATGAATTTATTTATATATTTAAGTAGAATCGCTGCAAGCATTTGGCATTGTCACTTGTTTTTATTTTAACTATTCTAATAGGTATATAGTGATATCTCATTTTGGTCTCAGTTTTCATTTTCCTAATACAACATATCTTTTGCCCTGCTTATTTGGCATCCATATATCCTCTTTGGTGAAATGTCTTTTCATATCATTTGCCCATTTTCTAGTTGGACTGTTCAGGTTTATTTTTAATGTTGAGTTTTTAAACTCCATTAAAACTGACAAAGTACAAAAAGGAAGAAGATAAATTGCTAGTATCAGAAATGAGACAGGGAATACCATTATAGAGCCTGCAGACATGGAAAAGAAAATAAGGATATACCACAAACAATTCTACACATAATTTGCCAATTTCGATGAAATGGATTACTACTTCAAAAACACAACCTAGTGAGATAGATAATTTGAAAAGACCTATAATCAGCAAGGACATTGAATTTGTAATTTAAAAACTCCAAGATAAGAATCTTCAGCCCCAGAGATAGTTTCACTGGAGAATTCTACCAAGTATTTAAAGAATTGTCAATTCTACACAATCTCTCCTGGAAAACAGAACAGCTGATTCATTGCATGAAGCTGTTAGTTCCCTGATAACTTAAACAAGATAAAAGGCATCATTGAAAAAGGTAAACTACAGCGCCTTGTCCCTCTTGAACATAGATACAGAAATCCTTATAAAATGTTAGCAAATAGAATTCAGCAATATACAAAAAGTAATTATATACCATGACCAACTAGGGTTTATCCAGACGTACAAGTCTGGTTAAACATTAGAAGACCAATCAGTATAACTCACCATATTGACAGGCTAAAAAGCATCAACACTTTAATTGAAGCAGAAATGGCATTTGATAAAATCCAACACTTATTCATGCTAAAAACTTTCAGAGAAATAGAAATATCAAGTCACTAAAGAGCACATACAAAAAAATTGCAGCGGGGCAGTACCTGTGGCTCAAAAGAGTAGGGCGCCGGCCCCATATGCCAGAGTTGGCTGGTTCAAACCCAGCCCTGGCCAAAAACTGCAAAAAAAAAAAAAAATTGCAGCTAACACTATACTTTATTGTGAAAGGCAGAATGCTTTCCCCCTAAAATCAGAGCAAGGCAAAAATATCTGTCTTCACCATTTTTATTCAACACAGTGCTAGTTCTAGCCAGGGAAATAACTGAAAAAGAGGAAATAAAAGGCATAGAGATCTGAGTTCTTAGGCATGTGAAAAAGCATGATCCATAAGAGAAAAAAAATGATAAATTTGGCTTCATAATATAATAAAACTTTTCTTCTGTGAAAGACCCCATTAAAAGGATGAAAAGACAAGGTGCAGAGTGGGACAACCTCTCTGAAAGGTGCCTCACCCTGGGACGTGGAGCGTGAGTGCTCCGTATAGTGCAGTGTGATCCTGCTTGTTGCCCAGGGTATAGAACTCTTCTAGATCCTTGAGGATTTTCTGTCAGTTGTTCTATCACTTGTTGAAAGAAGGAAGTTTCCAACTGTCCCTGCGAATGTATATATTTCTCTTTCCAGTTCTACCGAGTTTTCCTTTGCGTATATTTGGCTATAGCTACATAAAGACACAATAAGTGATGTTGAACTAGAAAACAGCTGACTCCAGTGTGAAACTCCTGGGATAAGTAACCACATTTGAGAAACTGGTTTTGAGCAGAATCTTAAAGAGAAATATTTTACAAGCAAAAAGCTAAAGGAAGGGCATTATGGATGGAAGGACAAGTCCTCACTGCAGTAGTTGACAACAACGCCGACAGCTGTACCTGCCACACTCTGCATTATCACTGCCTGCTTTGTGGAGGGACGGCTGTTGATGCGTAGCTTGGGAGCAACAGATCTATCATACAGCCTGAGTGTGTAGGGGGCTGTACCATCCAGGTTTGTGTATATGCACTCCATGATGTTCACACACAAATGTGTGGATATTGTTGATGCATCCCTCCACAAAGTGACGGGTTTACATTTTTTCTAACTTCAGAATTCTATGCCCAATTGAGATGGTTAGTTTTGCCCACTATGGCGTTCTTTGTTCCATGATGTTTCTTTGAAGATGGAAGTTGTTTCATCAAAGCAACCATCACAAAGCATTTCTGTTATCAATATACACAAGAGTTGCATAAGTATTATAGCAAACGAAATTTAAACTATCAAAGTTATAGAAATATTTTATGACATCAAATAATTCAATTAAAAATTCAGTTTCCCCTGCCTAAGTGACAGTGAGACTGCCATCTCTACTGAAAAATAGAAAAAACTAACTGGGCCTTGGGGCTCACTCCCAGCTACTTGGGAGGCTGAGGCAAGAGTATTGCTCATGCCCAAGAGTTTGAGTTGCTGTGAGCTATGGCACTCTACCCAGGGTGACAGATTGAGACTCTGTCTCAAAAAAAAAAAAAATCACTTTTTAATGTAATGCATTATTTCACAAATTTAAGGAGAACTTCCAGATCCCCATGATGTGTGTGACTCAATCCAATCCTACAAACATTTACAAAATATACTATCAAGATGAATCTCCAGGTAGGATAACATTAAACTTTGCCTGCTCTGTGTTCAAAGTCTAATACAATTGTGTGTTGCTTTATAACACAGATACATTTAGGAGATTTCATTTGTGTGTGAACACCATGGAGTGCACATACACAAACCTGGATGGTACAGCCCCCTACACACCCAGGCTGTATGATAGATCTGTTGCTCCCAGGTTACAGACCTGTGAAGCAAGGTCTGAATACTGAATACTGTACTGAATACTGTGGGCTACTGTAGTTCAATAGTGTTTTTTACCTACATATGACTACACATAGAAAAGGGACAGTCAAAATACAGTAAAAAAATAAACAGTGGCATACCTATACAGGGCACTTACTGTGATTGGAACTTCTAGCAGGACTAGAAGTTGCTCTGGGTAAGCCAGTGAATGAATGATGAGTGAATGTGAAGACCTAGGACATGGGTTTTGTAAACATTGTTCACTTAGGCTACACTAAATTTGTAAAATAATTTATAAATGCTTTCATTTTTTAAATTTCAGGTTAATTCGAGACTACAAAGAAATAGGTTACAATGTTTGCATTTATTAGGTAGAGTCCCTCTTATAATTGTCTCCCTCCCCCAACAGGTGTGCCATACACCTAACATCGTGCCCATTAAGTGGAAACACACCCCTCAGCCTCCCGCCTACCCTCTCCCTTGTCCCTGTTCCTCCTCCTTCATCCTCCTCCCACCTCCCCCTCTCCCCACCTTGAATTAATTTCAGTTTTTCTCTTGTGTGGGCATGTATTAGATCATCTACTGGGTTCATATCAGTATTGAATACATTGGATGCTTGCTTCTCCATTCTTAGATACTTTGCTAAGAAAAATGTGTTTCAACTCCATCCATTTTAATACAAAAGATATAAAGTCTCTGTCCTTTTTTATGCCTTTTACTATTCCATGGTATACATATACCACAGTTTGTTAATCCATTCCTGGGTTGGTAGGCATTTACATTGTTTCCACATTTGATGATAATAAATTTAGCTGCCATAAACAATCTAGCACCAATGTCCTTATGATAAAAAGATTGTTTTCCCTCTGAGTAGATGCCTAGTAATGGGATTGTAGGATCAAATGGAAGGTCTAATTTGAGTTCTTTGAGGATTCTCCATGCTTCTTTCCAAATAAGTTGTTTTAGTTTGCAGTCCCATCAACAGTGTAAAAGTGTTCCCTTCTCTCCACAACTACACCAGCATTTTCAGCTTTGAGACTTTCTAATGTGGGATCTTGTCACTGAGGTTAGGTGATATTTTGGTTGGTTTGATTTGCATTTCTCAAATTGATGATTAGGGATCATGAGCATTTTTACATATGTTTGTTAGCCATTCATTTAACTTCCTCAGAGAAGTTTCTGTTCATGTCTCTTGCCCAGTGATAGATGAGATTGTTTGCTCTTTTTTGTTGATTAATTTTAGTTCTGTATAGATTGTAGTTATCAACCCTTAGTCAGATTCAAACCATACAGATATTTTTTTCCATTCTAAAGATTGTCTTCTTCTTTAATTGTTGTGTCCATGGCTGTGCAGAAGCTTTTCAGCTTCATTAAGTCTCATTTGTTTATTTTTGTTGTTGCAATTGCCACTGAAGTCTTCTTTATAAAATCTTTCCCCAGGCAAACATTCTTGAGTTGTTTCCACTCTTTCTTCTAGGATTTTTATTGTTTCAGCAATAGATTTTAATATTTAGATTTAATCTTTTAAATCCTAGGTTTAAATCTTTTATCTGTCTTGAGTCAATTTTTCTAAGTGGAGAAAGAAGTGGGTCCAGTTTTGATCTCTTACATATGGTTATCCAATTATCCCAGCACCATTTGTTGAATAGGGATTCTTCCCTTTTGTATGCTTTTGTTTGGTTTATCAAAGATCAAATGGCAATAAGAGACTGGTTTCATCTCTTGGTTTTCTATTTACTTCCAAGTGTCTATGTCTGTATTTTTGTGCCATACCATGTTGTTTTGATCACTGTGGACTTGTAATAGAATCTGAAGGCTGATAGACTTAGGCTTTGTTTTTATTACCAAGAATGGTCTTGGCTATATGGAGTTTTTCTGATTTCATACAAAACGAAGCACTATTTTTTTTCAGTTCTTCAAAGTATGATATTGGTATTTTAATGGGGATTTCATTGGATCTGTAGATTGCTTTGGGTAGATTCCACATTTTAACATTGTTGATTCTACCAAGCCAATAGCATGTTTTTCCATTTGTTAATGTCTTCCACTATCTCTCTCTTTATAGAGATCTTTTACCTCTTTTGTTAGGTATATTTCTAAGTATTTCATTTTCTTTGAAGTTACTGTGAAGGGAATTGTGTCCCTGATTTGCTTCTCAATTTGGCTGTTTATTGGCATATACAAAGGCTACTGATTTGTGGACATTGAATTTATACCCTGTGACATTTCTGTATTTCCTAATCACTCCCAGGAGTCATATGGTTGAGTCTTTGGGGTTTTCTAATTATAAGATCATATCATCAGCAAAGAGTGAGATGTTGACCTCCTCTGCACCCATTTGGATGCCTTTTATATCCTTCTCTTGACTGATTGCATTGACTAGAACTTCTAGAACTATGTTGAATAGTAGTGGCAATAGTGGACATCCTTGTCTGATCCAGTTCTAAGGGGACAGATTTCAGTTTTATTCCATTCAGCATGATATTAGTTGTGAGTTTGTCATAGATGGCTTCAATTAGCTTAAGAAATGCGCTATTTTCTTAAGTGTTCTTGTTTGGAAAGGCTACTGAATTTTATGAAATGTTTTTTCAGCATTTATTGAGAGGATCATATCCTCTTTGTTCTTTGTTTTTGCATCTATTGATATGGTGAATTACATTTATGGATTTGCATATGTTAAACCAGCCTTTGCTCTCTGTGGTAAAGCATACTTGGTTATGATGTACAATTTTCTTAATGTGTAGCTACAATCTCTTAGCCAAGATTTTATTTAGTATTTTTGCTTCTATACTCATTAGTGAAATTGGTCTGTAGTTCTCCTTTTCGGTTGGATCCTTTCCTGGGTTTGACATCAAAGTAATTTTTGCTTCATAGAACATGTTGGGGGGAAGGTTTCTTCCTTCTCAATGTTTTGGAAGGGGTTCTACAAGGTACAAGTTCATCTTTAAAGGTTTGATAGAATTCTGGTGTACAGACTTCTATTTAGGGCTTTTTTTGTTGGAAGCATTTTTATCGTTTCTTCAATCTCAGCACTTAACATTGGTCTGTTCAAGAGATCTGTTTCTTCCTAGTTAAGTCTAAGAGGATGATGTGATTCCAGATATTGGTCCATTTCCTCCACATTGTCAAATTTCTTGGTGTAGAGTTTTTTGTAGTAGTCAGAGATAATGTCTTGTGTCTTTGTGGTATCAGCTGTTATATCCCCCTTTTTGTTTTTGATTGAGGCTATTAAAGATTTTACTTTTTTGTTTCTAGTTAATTTGGCCAATGGTTTATTGATTTTATGTATGTTTTCAAGGAAGCAACTTTTTTTCCATTAATTTTCTGAATGATTCTTTTTCATTTCATTAATTTCTAATTTAATTTTGGTTTATTTTCTTCTGCTGGGCTTGGGATTGGATTGCTCTTCCTTTTCCCTCTGTTTAGGATGATTCCTTAGGTTGTTGCTGTGCTCTCTTTCTCTTTTCCAGATGGAGGCATCTGATGCGATAAATTTCCCCCTTAGGACTGCTTTTGCAGTGCCCATAGGTTTTGGATGCTTGTGTCTTCATTGTTGTTATATTCGAGGAAGTTAATGATTTCCTTCTTTATCACTTCTGGTTCAACTGTCATTCAGCATAAGGTTGTTTATTTCCTTGCTATTGTGTGGTGATGAAAATTTGTGTTGGAGTTGAATTTCATCTTTATTTTCTTGTTCAACATCCAAAATATAATTTCAATTCTTTTGATTTTGTTGAGGTTTGATTTGTGTCCTAAGATATGATCTATTTTGGAGAATGTTCCATGGGCTGACAAGAAAATACATTTTTTAGCTTTGGAATGGTGTGTTCTGTATATGTCTATTAAGCACAGTTATTCTGGAGTTGCATTTAAGTCCCTTGTACCTTTGTTTAGTTTTTTTTAGAAGCTATTTGCTCAGCTTTGTAAAGGGGGTAGAAAGTCTCCAGCATGGTGTTATAGGATATCATATTGCACAGACCAATCAATGTCTTTTTCATAAATCTGGAAGGATTTAAGTTTGGGGGCATAAATATTTAGAATTAAAATGTCTATTTGTAGTATTATTCCCTTGACCAGTATGAAGTGAACATCTTTATCGTTCTTGACTTTAGTTCCTTTAAATCCATTTATATTTGAAAATAAGGTTACAACCCCACTTTCTTCTGATTTCCATCTGCCTGATACAGTGTTTTCCAACCCTTTGCTCTGTGTCTTGTTTTGTCATTTGAGGCTCGGTGTGTTTCCTGGAGACAGCATAGATAAAAAAGCACAAGCTTTTTATCCAATCAGCCAGCCTATGCCTCTTCAGCCATTTACACTTATTGAGAGAATTGGTAAATGTGGTGGAACTCTATTCATCTTATTTTGTGAAAGTCCATTTTTTAGTTTTGTCCTTTGTGTCATTGTGGAAGCCAGATTTTGTCCTCCAGTTTGTGGCTATTTATTTTGCTGGTGGTCCATTGTGATGATCAGTGTGGAGAATAGGTCTAAAGTATTTCCTGTAGAGCTGGTCTTATGGCAAATTTCCTCAATGCATGCATACCAATAAAAATTTGACTTTTCCATCAATTTTAAAGCTTAGATTGGATACTTTTCTTCCATTCTAGAGATATTTTACTAAGGAGAACATGTTCCAGCTCCATCCATGTAAATATGAAAAAGGAAAAGTCACTATCTTTCTTTAAGGCTGCATAATATTCCATAGTATACATGTACCACAGTTTATTAATCCATTTGTGGATCGATGGGCTCTTGGGCTTCTTCCATGACTTAGCAATTATGAATTGGGCTGCAATAAACAATCTGGTACAAATATCTTTGTTGTACTGTGATTTTTGGTCATCTGGTTATATGCCAAGTAAAGGAATTATAGGGTCAAATGGCAAGTCTATTTTTAGATCTTTGAGTATTCTCCAAACGTCTTTCCAAAATGGATGTATTAGGTTGCATTCCCACCAGCAATGTAAAAGTGTTCCCTTTTCTCCACATCCACACCAACATCTCTGGTTTTGGGAATTCATCATGTGGGCTAATCTTACTGGAGTTAGATGATATCTCAAGGTAGTTTTGATTTGCATTTGTCTGATGGTTAAGGATAATGAGCATTTCTTCATGTGTTTGAAGGCCGTGTGCTTGTCTTCTTTAGAGAAGTTTCTTTTCAGATCTTTTGCCCATCCTGAGATGGGATCTCTTGTTCTTTTATTGCCAAATACGTTGGAGTTCTCTGTGTATTGTGGTTATTAAGCCTTTGTCAGAGGCATACCTTGCAAATATTTTTTCCCATTCTGAGGGCTGTCTGCTAGCAATATTTACTATCTTCTTGGTGGTGCAGAAGCTTTTTAGTTTCATCAGATCCCAGTAGTGTATTTTTGATACTGCTTCCATTGCTTTGGGGGTCCTCCTCATGAAGTATTTGCCCAGGCTGATACTTTCAAGAGTGTTCCCCACACTTTCTTCTAGTATTTTTATAGTTTCATGTCTTATGTTTAAATCTTTAATCCAATGTGAGT
>CAUYON010037266.1:0-37114 GCA_963573935.1 Arctocebus calabarensis | reverse complement strand
ATAATTTTATTAAATCATAATTGTGTACATTGGTGCAATCATGGGGCACAATGTGCTGACTTCATATACAATCTGAAATATTTTGGTCATACTGTTAAACATAGCCTTCATGGCATTTTCTTAACCACTATATGGAGACATTGATATTCTACATTTAATAAGTTTCACCAGTACCCTGCTAAGATGCACCATAGGTGTGATCCCACCAATTGCCCTACCTTCACCCATCCTCCCCTCTCCCCTCCCCTCCCTTTCACTTTTCCCTCTTTTGTGTTTACTTGGATGGAGCTGGAACATATTCTTCTTAGCAAAGTATCTCAAGAATGGAAGAAAAAGTATCCAATGTATTCATCCCTAATATGAGACAAATTCTTTATCATTCAAGTGAAGGCTACAATCCATTTATTGCACAGGAAGACGGGAAAGGGGAGAGGGAGGGAAGGGGGGGAGAGGGTGGGGGGAGATGAGACAAAGGGTGAGATCACATGTGTGGTACATATTTGAAGGGTCAGGAGAAAACTTCTAAATACGGATCAAAAATGTTTTCACATAGTAAACGAGAAAATCTCATGAATGTTATGTCAATCAGGTTGATAAAAATATCTCAGATTGCGTGTGAAGCCTGCACACTGTACCCCATGATTGATCTAATGTATACAGCTATGATTCAATAAAAAAAAAAAGGTTCTGTACAGTTAAGGAGACAACAGCCAAAGCAAATAGATAACCAAAACAATGGGAATGGATATTTGCATATTTTGAATCAGAAAAAAGCTTGATAACTAGGATCTATAGAGAACTCAAAGTAATCCACATGAAAAAAGCCAACAATCCCATATATCAATGGGCAAGAGACATGATTAGAACCTTCTCTAAAGAAGACAGACAAATGGCTAACAAACATATGAAAAAATGTTCATCATCCCTAATTATTAGAGAAATGCAAATCAAAACCACCCTGAGATACCATCTAACCCCAATGAGAATGGCCCACATCACAAAATCTCAAAACTGCAGATTGTGGAGAGAAGGAAACACTTTTCACTGCTGGTGGGACTGCAAACTAATACAACCTTTTTGGAAGGAAGTACGGAGAACCCTCAAAGAACTCAAGGTAGACCTCCCATTTGATCCTGTAATCCCATTACTGGGCATCTACCCAGGAGGAAAAAAATCCTTTTATCATAAGGACACTTGCACTAGACTGTTTATTGCAGCTTAATTTATAATTGCCAAAATGTGGAAACAGCCTAAATGCCCACCAACCCAGGAATGGATCAACAATCTGTGGTATATGAACACCATGGAATACTATTCAGCCATTAAAAAAAATGGAGACTTTACAGCCTTTGTATTAAGCTGGATGAAAGTGAAACACATTATTTTTAGTAAAACATCACAAGAATGGAGAAACATGAATCCTATGTACTCAATTTTGATATGAGGACAATTAATCACAGTAAAGGACATGGTGGGGGTGGAGGAAGAGGAGAGCAGAGAGAGAAAGAAGGAGGGAGGAGTGGGGAAAGGAAGAGCAGAGAGAGGGAAGGAGCGAGGGTGTGGTGTCTTGGTGTGTGACACACATTTTGGGGGCAAGACATGATTATAAGAAGGACTTTACCTAACAAATGCAATCAGTGGAACCTGGTTTCTTGTACCCTCAATGAATCCCCAACAATAAAAAAAAAATAAATAACTGCAAGGAAATGCCTTAGGGAAAAAAAAATTTTTCCTCTTCAATAGGTACCTTTAAGAAAATTTAAAGACAAACCAAAGGTGTAAATCAAATATTTGCAAATCATATATCTAACAAAGAATTTGTATCCAGAATATACAAAGAACTCTTAGAAGTCAACAATAAGAAAACAAACAACTTGACTAAAATTTTGGCAGAAAATTTAGATAGACATTTCACTAAGGAAAATATATAAATGGCTAATAAATACATGAAAAGATGCTCAACATCATTAATTCACTGGGGAAATGAAATGAGCTACCACTTAACTTCCTCTAAAATGGGCTATCATCAAAAGCATTGGTAAGAATATACAGGAACTAAAATCCTCATGCTTTGATGGTGAGAATATAAATTGGTGCAACAATTTTGAAAGACAGTTTGTCAATTTCTTTAAAATTTTGAGCATAATTTTTGCACATGACCCTTCAATCCCATTGCTAGATACAAAGAGAAATAAAAATCTATGTCCAAAAAAAGGACTGGCATGTGAATTGTTATAGCACCTTTATTCATAATTGCCAAAAAGTGGAAACAGTCAAATATTCATCAGCTGGTAATGGAGAAACAGATGTATACCCATACAATAGAATACTATGGGGCAATAAAAAGAAATGAAGTACCAAGACGTGCTATAATGTGGCTGAATCTCAAAAATATGCTATGTGAAAAAAGCCAGACCCGAAAGACCACACATTGTATGATTCCATTTTGATTAAATGACTAAAAAAGTCAAATCTGCTAAGACAGATAGTAGATAAGTAGTTTTCTAAGGCTGGAGGACAGAAAAAGGATTGCAAATAGTCATGAGGGATCTTTCTTTTGGTGGGATGGAAATGTTCTGAGACTTACTTGTGGTGATATTTGCTCATCCCTGCTAATTCACTAGGAATGATTGCATTTTACACTTACAATGGGAGAACTTATGGTAACTAAATTATGCCCTAATAGAACTGTTTAAAAGAATAAATACAACCGTGATAATAAAAAGGCCATCCCCTAAACAAATCACTATTAATCATGTTAATCCACCAGAACCGCATAATGTGGAAGGCTTTATCAGAAGCACAGCCTGAAGGAAAGAAATTAATTTCTGGAGGCAGAAGCCTGTCTTCGACGAATGGAGAGACCCCCCCAGAGAACAAGAGGAGTGCGTGCAGTCCTGTCCTTCCCATCCCAGGAGGCTATGTGGAGGGCACAAGCCTATCTCACTGCTGCATCCACTGCTCCCAATCCTATTATACCTTTCCAAAAGTGGACAAGAGAGCAAATTCCAATTTATGCTATTCTGAAGATCCTAAGAATTATGTGCCTATTGAGGAAGGCTTCGGTTTTCAAAAAATTTCTTTGAAATAATGTATCAGATGTTCTTTCAGACAGCAGACCAGTAGTGAATATTGAGGTTTAAGGACCACACCTATTTTTCGCACTGAAAACATGCCCATATGACTCATTTAATCACAATTCTCGTGCCACACAAACCCCCAACAGATGAGTAACCAGTTTTCATAAATAGTCATAATAGTTGCCATGCACAGGACACATTGTGTGTCAAGTACTGTAGTCAAGACTTTAATCCTCTCCACAAACACAGCTCCGTGAGGCAAGATCCATCTTTAGCCTCACTTTATAGATGAGGAATCTGAGGCGTAAAGAAGTTATGAAACTCACCCAGAGTCATGCAACTGGTAATTAATGGAGCTGAGATTCTTCCCTGTAAGCCTTCGAAATGCAGAGGCCACAGTCTCAGCTCTTACTCTCTACACCTGTTTTTCAAGTTTATTTTCTTTAATGCACCATTACCAAGGACATATAGGTATAGCTATAAATGAAAACAGTACTTAACCTCTACTATACACAATGCACGCTGATATTTCATTCTTTTTGTCTTATTTTACTTTTTTTTTTTTTGAGGCAGAGTCTCACTTAATTGCCCTGAGTAGAGTGCTGTGGCATCACACAGCTCACAGCAACCTCCAACTCCTGGGCTTAGGCGATTCTCCTGCCTCAGCCTCCCAAGCAGCTGGGACTACAGGCGCCCACCACAACGCCCAGCTATTTTTCTGTTTTGCAATTCGGCCGAGGCCGGGTTTGAACCCGCCACCTTTGGTATATGGGGCTGGCGCCCTACTCTATGAGCCACAGGCAGTGCCCTATTTTGCTTTTTAATATCTTGCTCAATACCATTAAAACCCTTTCATGACATATGAATGGGTTACCACCCCCAATTTTAAAAACACTAGTACATATCAAAACCTGTATATGTCACACCCAGATGCGCCTGTCTACAGAAACTTTCACAATCTCTTTAGATATGCCCATCAAAATTAAGTCTGATCATCTGCCCACACTGCAGCCCTTCACCTTCTAGAGGAAGGAGGAAGAGAGAACTAAAAGCCAAAGCCAGTCATCCAGTGGATAGCCCCTACTCAGGGTTATGCTAAGTGCTATGGTTTGAATATAGTTTGTTGGAGGTGAGGCCTTGTGCCGTTAGGCCTAGGCTAAAGTAGAAAAATACCAGTTAACTCCTGGCAAATTTCCGGGCTGCAAGCCCTCAACAAAATGGAGTAAGTCTGGTTCACTCCCAAGACAGATGGGAAAGTACTCACCAACTTCTTGCTTGACTAACTCCCCCGAGAAACCAGGAAGGACCAACTATCCCTGGACTGACCTTTAAGAAATACCAGGTGGGGAAAATATTAAAACAAAGAGGTATGACATATGGCTAACTAACCGCAAAATTCTGCTTCCGTACAATGCTTGCTTGCTACCCTACCCAGATGCACCTGGACAGCCTGCGTGCCCACCAGGATGCAGACCAAGCCTTGAAAGCCCAACCCATTAAGCACTTGGGGCTGCTCTCAGAAACCCCATGTTGGGACACTGAGGCAGTCGCTGGCTAACCCTTCAATAAAGAGACTGCTATAAATTGGGCTTGTTTGGCAGTGTGGTCTTTTTGGAACTCCTGTGGGCACAACTGTGTGAGGTGTTTGGACCAGGACAGCAGATCCATCATGAAGAGCTTCGTGCCATTCTCGCAGGAGCGAATGAATTCTCACTCTTGGTTCCCTCAAGAACTGGTATGGAAAAGAGCCCGGCCCTGGCGCCTCCTCTGCTCTCTTTCTCTCTTGGTTCCTCTCTTACCATGTGACTCGTACATGCCAGCTCCCCTTCGCCTTGTGCCATGAATAGAAGCAGCCCGATGACCAGAAGCTGAGCAGATGCTGTTGCCATGTTCCTTGCAGTCTGCAGAACCATGAGCCAAACCTCTTTTCTTTATAAATTACCTGGCCTGGGGTATTCTTTTTTAGCAACACAAATGGACCAAGATAGTAATCCAGGACCTGGCCATGGAGTGAGAAGGGAAAGAGAGAAGTAATCTATTGGCCTTTCACAAAGTGCACCATAATGGCATTCTTAGCAACATACCTAGACACTAGGATTCTAAGAACATGTCATGTGGCCCTAGGACCACAGGATCACGACTGTGAGACGTCAAACCTAGCCAACTCTGGCACTCACACCTTATACACATCAGTAGCATAAAACTCAGATCCCCAATTCAGAGATGCCGAAAGGCTTTTCTGTTCAGTTTACAGTTAGAAGTGTGTAGTTTTGATTTGTAGCTTTACCAAGTGAAATTTTTTTGAGAATGATTTCCTGCTTACATAGTTCTACTTTTTTAAAAGGAAGACATAACCCTAGCTGTTTTCTGCCCCTGCATTACTCTGGCATTTTGTCTTGTGCTTCTTTAAGGACAATTTCTTTCTTTTGCACTCATCTTGGTAATCCTAGCACACTTCTCCTTGATCCATTGCTCTACAGCATTTCCTGTATTTGTTTAGATTTTCTGCTGATGTAAGTGCTTGAGCTGATCAAAAAGGTGAAGGGGGGATGAGGGAAGCCCATATGGAAGATCTTAGGCATGTGCGTTCTCAATTCTTCTCTTCATCAGAGAGATTACATTGGAAGAGTTCTCTATCCACTTAAGAAGAGAGGCTGCAGAAGGCATGGCCCTGTTGGGATTCTGTTATTAAGGGGTTGGTAAGAAATGTTCCTTTTTCTACTGTGTTTAACCAGTGCATTCCTAAGAGAATTCCTCTGTGAAGCCTCAGCTTCAAAGTAAACTTTTGAGGTGTAGATGTCTGTGAGGCAGCTAGCTCAGATCTAATATTTCCAAATCAGAACTTCTAGCCACCATGCCCACCCCAACTACTTCTTTCCACCACCCACCCCCATCTTCCCATTGACAGAAAAAAAGATGCCTTCTTTCTTCTAGCCACTGCAGCCTAAAATTCAGAGACCATGTTCAATTCTCTCTTCCCCCATAGCAAGTCCTATTATTTTATTTCCAAAATAGATCTCAAATCCATCCACTTTTTCCAATATCCCTGCTCAGAAGGCTTCTTACTCTTATACCGGAACTACCACAGTAGCCCTCAAAGTGTTGTTCTTGTTTTCATTTTTGCCCCTTCCAACCCACTCCTCATCCACTGAATGGAAGATCTTATAAAAACTTAAAGCAGATCGTGTCCTTTCCTGAGTTGCTATGGGCTGTGTGACGCCATGGCACTCTACCAAGGGCGATAAGTGAGACTCTATCTCTAAAACAAACAAACAAACAAACAAAAAACCCTAAAGAGATTTCCATTGCAGTCAGAATAATGATGTCCTTGTTCTACAAGGTTTTACGTGGGCTTCCCCTGGACACCTTTCCCAACCCACCTCCTCTCACTGTCTCCCACTTGTGCACTACACTTCTGCCACACTGGGTTTTTTCCTTGTCTTCAAACCAGCTGTGCTTATTTCCAACTAAGGGCATTTGCACTTACTGTTCCATCTTCCTGGAATAGTGTTCCACCAGATCCTCACATGACTAGCTCCCTGCTAGTTTCATCTCAAATGTCTCCTCCACTGAGAAGCCTTTTATGACTGCCGTATCTAATGCTCTCTGCCCATCCACTCACTATCATATTACCCTGTTTCATTTTCTTCATAGCACGTATCATTACTTGACATTGTTTCTGTTTACTTATTTATTGTCTGTGTCCTCCATTGGAATGCAAGCTCCATGAGAATAGGAACCATTCTCTCTCTTATTCACTGGAGTATGCTACTACCTAAAAGAGTGCTTGGCACCAAGAGGGTGATCAATTAATAGTCGATCTGTGAATTGGCATGCCACACCATTCCTGACTTCCTTTTGTACACCCACTAATGTATAAAAAATATAAACTATCAATCAAATATCTTAAGTAAGCTCGTTTCCAATGTCATCCTCAATGACATCCAGGATATTAAAACTATGAAAATCTGAATCTCAAGAATTAATTCTGCTCTAGTCTACTCTGGCTCATTTATGTCTTGTCGTAATTCATTGATTCAAAAAACATTTACTGAGTAATTAGCAAAACCAGGGACTGCACTAACCACAGGTACATCCCCCAGTTGGAACTTTCAGTTTTTAATCTTTGTTGGCAACTGGGTGAAAATTATATCCACAGCATAGCCAAACACCAATTGCAATTGTATATTTAAAAAGTCATCAGCTTTCTCTTAATATTGGACAGTCCATCAGAGGACTGGTAATAATTTCTTATTACTTAGAAGAAGCTTTAAATAAACAGGAAGGTTGATCTTTTTCTTTTTTTAGTTAATAAAAACTAAATAAGAATTACGTGAGAGAAAGTTGTACTATTCAAATACAGGATTTAACGATGTAGGGGGTGGGGGAAATGGAGAGCTGATTTTTTCCTCAAAGGTAAAAAAAAAAAGAGGAGTGGAATTTCTTTGAAATCTACAACACATAATTTACTGCATGAAAATGCAAGCTGCCAGTTCTTAGAGCCAGAACAGCACCATTAGGGCATCTGTTTCAATTATAAACCAGTTTTGGTTTAGCTGTGAGCATTCAGGAAGTTATTAAAATTGTACAGAACCGTAGAATGTTGGCGCTGGAAGGAAACTTGGCGCTCACATTGTCCACTTTTTTCAATTTATACATGAGGTCACTACCGCTAGGTTGTGTCAAGTGGCTTGCCCAATGTTTCACAATAGGTTAAGTGGCCAAGTTAAAATTCATAATCAGGTTTCTTGGCTCATTGGCTCTGACAGACACAGTTTGTTGCCTATTAAATTGCCCACTCAAGTGCCCTTCCTTATCCCCTACTTTCTTGCTAATAAAACCTTGATTTCTTCAAGAACAGGCAGAGATTCTGTGACTTAGAGAATAAAGGTCCCTTCCTCCCCCCACCCAGGGGATAAATCAGTATTGGATTAAGTGGTCTTCTTGTGTCCTTTGGCCAGTATTGGCTTACCATGGGCCTGCGATCTATTCTGGCCAATGAGATCTAAAGGACAGTCTTCTCTCTTCTCTTCCCCAAAAGACAGAACCTCAAAAGGGAAAACTAATTGCCCCTTCAACTTTCTTTCTACTTTTTTTTTTTAACAAACGAACAGTTTATTAAGAATTAAACAAAGGTATGATGTGATACAGTACAAGCAAGACCCTCAAGATAGGTATAATAGTACTACTCATAAAAAATTTTTAAAAAGTAATCCAAAACCATATTTGAAGGGAAGCCTCCCTCCTACCCCACGCAGCCAGATGACCTCACTAAGGGCAAGGTTCATGGTTTCTTAGGTGTCCTTCCAGAATGTTGTGGAAACATCTGAGTACTGAGTTACTTGAGTCATTTTCTCTCCTTTTCTTTTTATAAAGCAAAGAGATCTATCTAGCAAAGTTTCATGTTTACAAATAAGTAAAACCACTGAATCGTACACTCAAAGTGGTTAATTTTTATGGCATGTAAATTATATCTCAATTAAAAAAAAAGTAACCTTAGAGTTTGGGAACTGATGTAGCGAGAAGAAATAAGGGTTAAACATGTTTTCATCTTTATATCATTGGATATGAGTAGTGTAGTTCCTCAGAAATCTGTGTAGCTTGAATTAAAAAAAATATTTTTACGGATTGCTTAGATGGAGACGCCTGTGGCGAACCCAGTGAGGTTGTTGGTAATTAAGTTCGTGTGAGTTATGAATCTCACCAGAACGAGGACAAACCGCTGGTATATACTCTGAAGCAGCTTAACTAGGCAGCTAAGTTTCTTTTGGGGAAAACAATGGGAAGTGTGCTTACCTTGTTTTTCTGAGTTCACCCAGCTTCCTCAAATGTTAATAAATAGCCACAGTACAGTTATCAAAAGAGGAAGTCATCTGGTACAATGCTGTTATCGCACTTTCTCATCTTTGACAATCTGACGGGTGAGAGGTGATAGCTTAGTGTTTTCTTAGTTTACATCTATTTTATTATGAGTGAAGTCTAGCCCCTTTCTAGGTGTTTAAAAGCCAGATACTTTCTTTCCTAGTTTTCCTTTGCCCATGGTTGTATTGATTTGCTGATCATTTCTTTTTGTGATCAATTTTAAAATGTTCTCACTGTGTCAGGAACATGTACCTTTGTGTCTTAAGTTGCAGATTTTTTTTTTTTTTTAGCTTTCTATTTGTTTTTTGATTCAGCCTGTGGTATATTTTGCCATATAAAATATTTTGCCATATTAAAGACGTTTTTATATGTATTTTATATATGTATATAGTTAAATTCGTCCATCTTTTATGATTTCTGTATTTTGAGTCCTAGATTTTTAAAGTAAAGCTTTTCTTTTAAGGTTATAAAGGATGTTTTCCCATTGTCTTCTATAATTTTATTGGTTCCCTGTAAATTTTGGAATTTATCCTGCTGGGGGGTGAGATATGTGTGGCTCCAGCTTTTTTCCAGCTGGCTACCAAAGTACCTTGTTGCCATTACCGGAAAGTCTGCCTTTTCCCCTTTATCATCCACTAAGTTTCCAGAGGCATTTGGGTCTGTTTCTGCTGTTCCTACTTCCTGATGTTTTATTAGGCTGTCTCATTACATGCCACACCAAACTTGAACTGATGAGTTCTTTGAAAACTTCCTATTATTTTAAAACAAATAAGTAAAACAAAATACCGTTATATCAAAGCCTGTAAAAAACTAATTGCTGTGTTTACATAAAGGGGACAGCAGTGTCCCAACAGCCACTGGGTCGTCTTGGCATGGGGTGGAAGGTGGATGGTTCCCTCCACCTCAAGCCTGAAAGTCTGTAAAATACATCTGTGCCAGAAGCCATCAGTCCTTCCCTGGACTGCCCTCCACAGTCTTGGCACTGAATTCTTTGCTGTGGGAGGCAGGTTAAGGATAGCTGTTTTTTTAAAAAAAAAATTTAAGTGGTGGGATAGTGCTAGGTTGCCAGGCTAGATTTGAACTGGGATTACAGGCATGCACCACTGTGCCCAACTCCTGCAGGGGTCATTTGATCGAAAATCATTAATAACATAATTTTTTTTTTCTTTTTAAGAGAGGGGGGTAACCACACCCACATTGTAAAAAGCATGTAAGAATTCCCCAAAGAGTTGTAAGTTCAGCTTCTATTTGCAAGCAAACCTCTGATGTAAAAACACCATTGGTGTTCACACAATATAGGTAGCTCTGTCTCTGCATCAGCATTTGACAGAGATCATGGCACTTTTCCTCCTCAGCACCTGCTGCCTGGGAAAAAAGAGTCAGCCTGGCCACGCTGTGCAGTGTATGGCTCTTCTTGGTCCCCCCACAAGGGCAGGAACCCAGAGTGAAGGTCGAGGGCCCCAAGCTGGCAGGCTCTGAGTTTTAACTGTGTGGCTTGTTCTCTGCCCACCCTGTGTGCGTTACCCACCTCTGTACTCTGTGTGTGGGTAGTGAAGTGCCATTAGGACTCACTGTGATAATGCATGAAAAGGGCTGTGCTACCCAGTATAGGTCTGGCAAATGATTGTCATTAGCATCAGTCTGTTGGTGCATGAAACTCTGAGGCACCCAGTTCCTGAGCTTTAAAGTTGAGTGCTGGAGGCAAAGCAAAACAGGCTATAATTTAGGGTTATGGAAAAGAGCGCATCTATGTTTGCAATTAGCATAGAAAAGGCTGAAACCCAACTGAAGTGGGGTTTAAGGTTTAAGAAAAAAGAAATTGTTCTTTTCTGGTTTTGGTCAGTCTGAGACAGATGGACAGAGAGAATAGGCTTGGTGGGAGCACAGCTGATCGACTTTCATTACATCTGTGTTTTGTTGTTAATTGTCAAAAAGAACAATCTTAAAATTAGGGAAAATAGAACGGATATCATTAGGAAGGAACCAAAGTTTTGCTATTTTATGTTCCGAGCTGGAGGATCTGATGGATTCTGCGCGTTTGCAGGTGGCTGGCAGAATCTTGTTGGTGTTCTTCTCGGGGGCCTTGAAGCAGAGGAGAAATGCCAGAAGGTTGGAGCCAGGTGAATGTTCTAACTAACTCTCTGAACAGGGAGAAGAGCAGAATCCGTAAAGAGACCCTTAAACAGATGACTGTGTGGGGATGAAAGGGGAACACAGAGCTGGTCTGCGTTTCTTCTGTCTCATACAGTGTGGCTTGACATCTATAGGGTGTCTGGAGGGGGTTTGGACCTGTAATGTGTCTTCCTGCCCCTGGGCACTCCTTTCTGACAGGGCCACTCATTGCCAGCCATCTGGGCCATGGTCTGTGATCGTCTGCCTTCCGTCCTCATACCTGCTGACCAGCTCTCTCTCCACTGCCTCCCTCCCCCATGTCCTTGTGCCCATACAGCTAGTAGTTGGAGGATGTGGTTTTTCCTTTTTGCCTTTCATAGCCTGTTTATACAAAAAAACAGTGTGCAGCATTAACAGAAAAGGAGAAAGACTGAAGGACGGGGCATGGAGAGACCTATGCCCTGCTCTGGCTACAGCAGCAGAGGCAAGGAGAGTGGCCTATGGCAGGGAGGAAAGAGGGGGCAGGGGGAAGGGATGTGTCTGGCCTCCACCCCTCTTGTCCTGCCATCTCCTCGTTGGCTCTGTCTATTCCATGATAACAACTGCAGGGGGGCTTCTTGGTCTTCCTTGGCAGGCCCAGTTCAAGGGTTGGGTTTGGGTCAGGGTAGCCTGTGTAGTGAGAGTGTCCAGTTGGTTGAGCAAAGTGTCTTTGAGCGCAGAATATGGACATGGAACTTTGCAGGGTGCTTTTTGTGCCTCTTAGTGTGTATACTAGTCTGTAAGGTAATCTTTGTCTCTCTATCCTCCATTTTGCAGGCAAGAAAACTGAGCTTTAGTAAGTCATCGTGTCCAAAGACCCAGCCAGTGAGTGACGGAGCTGGCATTTCATTCTGGAGCCAGTGTGTGTCCCTAAATCAGGTTATCAGGCCCATCTCCCTGCGTGGAGGACAGCTGCGATGGCCGTGATCACAGAGCTTTCTGCTTGTTCCAGCCTCCTGGAGGCAGGTCTCAAATGCGTTCTGTTCCCAGCCGAGATTTGTATGCAAACCAGGAACACTGCTAATCAGATTTGCAGATGATGAATGAATGGAGTGATAGGGATCGCCGTTAGTGAGTCAGAATTTGGACTGTTGGGAAGCTAGATGACAGATTAAGACTGACGCGATGAAGTGGAATGGAAGATGGGATGTGCACACACCCTCGACTTCCCCTCAGAAGTTGTATGTCCAGATGTGGTGCGAGCGGCCAAGCTGCCGGCAACTCGCTAATGTGACTTAGCATCTGCATGTCCGTTCTCTGTAGTGGACACCTGTCTCAGTCCAGTCACTTTGCTATACAGGAACCCCAGAGGCTGGGTAATTCAAATGGGAGAGAGGTTTGTGTGGCTCGAGGTTCTGCCAGCACCTAACTCTGGTTAGGGCCTTGGGCTTCTACTCGTGGAGGAAGGGGGAGGGGAGCTGCTGTGCAGAGGTCACGTGGTGAGAGACAGATGTACGCGCCAGGCTCTTTATAGCAATTAGCTTTTGCAGGAACTAAGAGAGTGAGGTTATCTCAAGGACAGCACCAAGCCATTTGGGAGGGATGTATCCCCACCCACTAAACGCCTTCCAGTACCAACATTTGGAATCATACTTCACCAGGAGGTTTGGAGAGGTCAAGTATCCAAACTGTAGCAATATTCCTGTTTGACTCCATATGTCACATCGTCCCGCTTGTAGATGATGGCTGCTTCCATCCCATATTCCCCTGTTTGGTCACCTGCCACCCAGTTGTCTGTCCACATGCAGGGGTGGACGATACCTATCATGTGTCCATGCACCAGGCACGGAGCTCATATGAGTTCAGTAAACGCATGTTGGATGAATTCTGTGAAGTCTTTCTAGAAGAGAATAGTAACATTTGTTTTGCTTATCTCTTTAGGATTTTTAAACTCTAAGGTAGATATTTTGGATAGCACACATCTGTGTTAGAAGTTACCTAGCAAAGTTTAGCTGATTTTTTTTAATAGGCATTTTTTTTTCCTAGCAAATAGAGAAGCGCTGCTGTGTGGTCCCTGTTTAACTCTGAGCCCTCACTAGCTGAGCTCCTTCTGCGTATGCACGGAGCATCTGCACCAGGCAAGTATGTGATGCATTTTTGATGAAGGTCTGTGACTTTGATTCCACTGTAGCAACAAGATCATTGCTGTTGTCTGTCTAGGGAAACAGTCTCTGAAGTTAAGCAGCAACCTTAGAATCACTTGCTAGGGAGATGGAGAACCAGGATTTGCATCCAGTTGGAAATGCATCCTTGGGCAGTCCTTGGGCAGCGCCTGTGGCTCAAGGAGTATGGTGCCGGCCCCATATACCGGAGGTGGCGGGTTCAAACTCGGCCCTGGCCAAAAACTGCAAAACAAAACAAAACAAAAACCTAAGTCCTTGCATCCATTGCATCATTGTAGGGGCATTGCAGCCTTATTACCTGGGCTTGTCTTTCAGACAGCCCTGGTGTCTGAATTATGAGGGTGTAGAGTATAAGGGTTTCTTGAAAGGGCCCTTCTTCATTTTCTCATTTTTTCTCCGTAGAAAAAATGGTTCTTAAGTGGGCATCATAGCCATGGAGGAACTTTTATAAACCACAGACACTCTAATTCAATAGATCTCAGATAAGATCTGTTTGGATGAGTACACAAGCCAGACCCTTTGTGTTTCTAGAACGTGTGGTTCGAATACTCCCAGTCTGGGCTGTTGCACAGAACCTGAGGATACTGTGCTTCTGTCAGCTGTTGATTGCAGGCTGCAGGAATGATTTAACACATTTAGGTCAGTCTGTCCTGGTCCCCTCCCTCTCAGGAAGGGTTGGCTTTGCATGTACATTTTTGTGAGACAAATACTTATAATGGTAGTGGTGAATTTCAGGGTTTACTATTAATAATTTCAAGGATATACTCTCTAAGGGGGTCATTGAATAAAATTGTGAATCTGGAGAAAGCTTGAAATGTTTTCTTGACTCTGTTTCCTTGGTACACAAAATTGCACCGAGCAGCCGAAGCCGATCATTTCCAAGGGTGTGTACGGGAAGGGACCCAGGCTTTTCTCTGACTCTTACGCTGCATGAAGACGATCTGAGAAGACTTGGCTGGGCAAGGAAATGGGTTTGACTTTCTGCCAGATGGTCGCTGAAATGTTTTTTCTTTCCTTTTGCCCAGCTGAAAGGCGAGGCATGTAGATTTTGGTGCTCTTGTCTGGTTTCGGCTTTGGAAGTGCTTACACAGCTAATCTGGCATTTATGATTATTTCCACTTTGAGCTCAGCAGGAGGCTCTTTGGGGATATTCAGACAGAAATGACTTAATTGGATTTCAGCCCAGACACAGTGTTTGAATGGCTTTGTGGATGGCATTAATTGGGCAGCTGCCCTAAGAAGGCACATACATGTCTTTGAGCTGTAGAATTTCGAAGTACTCTTTGATTTAGTCCCACTCAGGGGCTCATCGCTTAATTTTTTTAAGCTTTCAGAACATTAGGGGGTACATGTTTTGTTTACGTACTTGGTTTTTATACAGAGTGAGTCAAAATTATACATATAAGTGTGCCCTTCACCGAGATAGTGTGTGCTGTGTACCCAACAGCTGCGGATTTACTCATCCCTTTCTCCCCTTCCTCCTAGCTTGATTGTCATTGAGATTTTCTTTTATGTGCATTTCAGTGTCCTTGATTAGATCCAATTTGGTATTCAGTGTATATGTTTGTTTCTCCATTCTTGTGATGTTTCACCTAGAAGAGTGGTTTTCAGTTCCCACCAGATTGTCCCAAAACATACTAGATGGCCTTTTTTTTTTTGGCTGAATGGTACTCCATAGTATGCATGTACCACATTTTATTAATCCATCCACGTACTGGTGGGTACTTGAGTTGTTTCCTTGTCTTTGCACTTGTGAATTGTTCTGCTTCACTGCTTAATTTAGTTATTAAATGAAATACTCAATACTAAATTTTTAGCCTTGACATTAAGAAATAGGGTCTGCAAATGGAGCCATCTTTTGGTTTTGTCTTAGTTACATTGTCATCAGTCTTTGAGGATCCATGTTAATATTCCTGGGCTGGTTCAAAGGCTTACTTGTCTAAGGGAGTTGGGTCTCGTCTAATTGGAGAGCGTCCTGGGCCTGACGTGGCACTAAGTACTGTAGAGTGTGGGTAAGCACAGCAGATCTTGCAGGTGTAACTAAAGTAGGGAAGGTTCATTGAATGGTAAATGTGTAAAAAGAGCATTTTATCCAGTGGGGATCTTTTATCAGGACAAGAAAAAGTTAGCATTCCTTCCTGGAGCTCCTCCTATTGGGAGAGCCATGCAAAGGAGAGTTTATCTATTACAAAAATAGTGATTTCTACAGGGATGGAGGTCAGTCTTCCAGAAGAGATCATGTTTGAGCTCATTCCTGAAAGATAAGTCGGATTTGGTTGGGCGATATCATTGGGAAACTGGAGAGACAAAGTTGTTCCTGGTGAGGGAAGAAGTGGCAGACACGAGGCACGGAATTCTCGAAAGCATTTGGGGAGAATGTGGGTGAACATATTTTGACAATTTTAGGAATGTTTAAGTACGTTAAAAACTATACTTTAAAAACAGTGATACTAGAATTTTTATTCCATTGGGATAATCATCAATTTGTGCTCTTATAATTAAAATTTTAAAACAATTAGACTTTTAAAATTTCACTTATTTTTTAAATTAAAAAAATGCTAAGATTAAATCACCAGAACATAACTCATTTTATAAATGAAACTTTGTACCTACTGACTCAGATCCTAGCATTTCCCTCTCCAAACCCTTACAATTCTACTCTCTAGGTCTACAAATTTAAATTTTTTAGATTCTACATAAAAGTGAAATTCTACACTATTTGTTTTTCTGTGTCTGGCTTATTTCACCAAACATAATGTCCTCTAAATGGCAGGGTTTCCTTTTTTATATTAGGACGGAATAATATTCCTGTGTGTGTATGTACACACAAATATGTATCACATTTTCTTAATGTAGTCATCCATCAATGGACATTTAGCTTGCTTCCGTATTTTTTATTAGCCTCTTTTTCAATGGGAAATTTTAAATTTACACTTGATGGAATTTTATGGAATACATCATGAAATCCTATTTAGGTGAACAATCAAGTTGATTCAGTGTTTATCAGAGAATACAAACAACCTTTCTACAAATTCTTTCTCACCCTTTTCCTCCCGAGGTAGATTGTTCTATGTATGCCCTGGGACTTCTCTAGTACCAAAGGTCATGAGGTGGTGTTAGTCTTTGTCTTTTTTAGCCCGTATCTTTGAATACCTGTTGTAAAAATTGTTATCTTGCACCTTCCTGCTGAGAGTCTTCTTGTGAGTTCTTAAAAGACCAATGATATAATCTGGAACAAAGGTAGAGTCTGAGTAAGGCTCTGAGTCCCTGAAATACTGAAGTTTGCATCAGCCCTTGCATCCAGCACACTTGGGGACCCAATGGTTTAATCTGGAGTTGACAGCCCAAAGAGAGCCCCACCCTGACCAGAAGGGTGCTCATGTTTAGCATTCTCTCTAAAATTAATATGTGGTTCCAAAATAATACCCAGGTGCTCTACTTGAAGGGCAGAGAAATAAAGGTTTTGACACGAGGGGACCCAGCAGTTTAATCCGGAGTGAATGAGAGCCCAATGAGAGCCCGGCCCTGACCAGAAAGGCGCTGCCGTTTCAGTCCTGCGGTGCGTGAGTGTAGGCCGCTCATGTTTAGCCTTCTCTCTAAAATTAGTACGTGCTTCTAAAGTAATACCCAGGTGCTGTACTTGGAGGGCAGGGGAAATCAAGGTTTTCAGGTTTCTGATTTGATTAATTCTGAGCTAAGGGAGAACCCTGAAGTCTATAGAAGACAGTACAAGGGTTCTTGGTAGAAAAACATACTTCTCCTTCATAGAAAAAACACAGGGGAAAAACGTTTGGTAGCATACAAACATCTGTATGTAATTTAAGTTTAAAATGGCATCATGTTTCTCTGCGGGGTCCCTGGGGGAGGCATAAAATATGTGCTTCCTAGGGTGGTTTGAGAATGTTCCTTAGTGACGCCAGCCTATGTAGAGTGGGTTGACTCCTGCTGGGCAGTCCTGAGCCCCCTGCATTGGCTAATTTGACCCACAAGGCAGTTATTTTTTTACATAGTTTTCTTGTTTCTTTTTTCAATTGAGACAGAGTCTCATTCCGTTGCCCGGGCTAGAGTACTCTTGTGTCAGCGCAGCTCACATCAACCTCAAACTCTTGAGTTCAAGTGATCCTCCTGCTTTTGCATCCTGAGTAGCTGGAACTGAGGTACCTGCCACCACACCTGGCTAATTTTTCTATTTTTAGTAGAGATGGGGTCTTTAGTCTTGAACTCCGGCACTCAAGCATTCCTTTCATCTCACCTCCCAGAGTGCTAGGATTACAGGTGTGAGCCACCATGCCTAGCCAGTACATAGTTTTCTCAAAAACAGAACATGACATCCTTCAGTGCTTTGAGATGATTTTGTGACTTTTAGCCTTAAAGTTTCATATACCTGTTTCCAGTTGGAAAACTGGATTGAGGCTTTCCCTTCTGGAAGGTCACTGTGGAAAATCTCATTGGAAAATGTGAGCCTTGGAAAGGGGAGGGGAGAGGGTGAAACTCACTGCTCATTGATCCAATAGCGCCTCTAATTTGTTGTTTCATTTATTAAATCATGGATTAATTGGGGCACTCGCAGTGCCCAGCACATGGTCAGTGCCCTGCTGTGGAGATGTTAGAGTCTCCCACCTAAGGAGTCCCCAGGGCTAACGGCCAGTATCATGGAAATGTCAGGAACTGGGGGGACACATGAAGAGCACCAGCGAGGCGGCATCTGCAGAACAGATCACACCCTGGTTTCAACCATTGTCATGAAAATAGATTTGGGAAAAAGAAATGATGATTTGTGGACATGATTTGGATTCCAATTCAAAGAAATCAGCTATCGAAAGACATTTATGAGACAGCTAAGAAAATTGGGATGCTAACTAGATGTGAGGTTTATATTAATGAATCAGTTCTTTTAGGTGTGAGAATGGAGTTGTGCTTATCTGTAGGGTACGCCCTGAAGTATTTATGGGCAGATTGATTTTAGCCGTAATTATCTTTAATCACCTAGTGGGGTTGGGGTGGTGGCTGTATGTCTGTAATTGCTGAAGTCCAGGTTGGCTGACGAGTACTTTTGCAGGTGGTGAAGCATCACCATTAAAATGCAAAATACCCTGGTTATGTTGCAATGTGTTGGATGCTACAGGCTCTAGGGCTTTGTGCAGGGAAGGGAGGGCTAAACTTTCTGTCTAGAAACCCATAGTCCTAGAGGCGGCAGTTTTGAAGAGTGAATAGGTACGAAAAACCAGAGAATCTGTTCCTTTCTGGCATACTGAAAGGAGCAGCTGGGAGGGGCAGGTGGGTCTTCTGGTGGCTTTGACTGAGTCCCTCCATTCACTGGTACTTGCTCAGGAAACATTTTTCAGGTTCCTGTTGAATGTGTCACGTGTCTTGAGTCTTCAGGGTTGACACTCTCATGAGACTCAGGCTGCCATGACAAAGTACCACAGACTGAGGGACTTAAACAACAGACTTTTATTCTCTCACAATTCTAGAGGCCTGAAGTCCAAGATCAAGGTACCGACAAGATTAGTTTTTTCCTGGGCCTTTCTCCTTGGCTTATAGACTGCTGCCTTCTTGCTGTGTTTTTGGATGGTCCTGTCTTTGTGTGCACACTTCAGGTGTCTCTTGGTCTTTTTAAAAGAACAACAGGCCTCTTGGATTAGGGTTCCACCCTAAGTTCTTCATTTTGACTTAACCACCCCTTTAAAGACTTTATCTTCAAGTATAGTCAGATGCTGAAGTACTGGGGCTTGGGACTTTAACACAGTGATGTGGGGGGGACAGAAGACTGCAAGGTGTGACAAGTACTGTAAGGCACTAAGGGAACCCAGAAGACAACACTGAGCCCAGAGCCATCTGGGAAGGCTTCCTGTGGGAGGGGGCTTTTGGGGATGGGATTTCACCTGGCTCTGAGGGAAGAGGCTTTTTCAAGCAGAGGCACCAGGCTACTCTCTCAGCAGTGGAGATCTGTGGTGCCTACAGGGCAGGGGGCATGCTTAGTGATGGCTGGGGCATGTGACTGGGGGAAGAGCCAGCCCCTGTCTCGGCCTTGGCTGAGAAAAGGGTGCAGGGATAGATGTGGGGAGAGTGCGGAATTTTATCTAATAGCTGGTCTTCATGAACAGAGTAATACTGTAAAGTTCAAATGTTAGAAAAGTCAAAAGTAAAATCACAAGGATCACTCCTGATTCTACGCCATACATTTATTAGTTGTGACCCCTGTTAACAATAGCTGTGTCAGGCCCTCTGGCCTGCAATTCACGGTACTGTTTAAAAAGAAAAAAAGTCTGTGTGTGAGGGAAGGAAAGGGAGAAACAGACTTCTTCCCTGCCTGCCTTCCACTCCTCCCTCTCTCTTTCTCTCCTTAAAGAAATGGGGTTTACGCATCTTTTATTCAATAGTGCATTGTAGTGTTTGAAGTTTATTTTTGTCAGCAGGCTTTTTCTTGGTCTTGTCACTACATAGGCAGTGAATAAATTCTGTTGATGCTGAGTAGAGAATGCTGGTGAACCTGTAAAATATGCTATATGTAATCAGCTCATCTAGCTACGGCAGCGAGCAAGGCTTTTGTGTGATTACAGAAACTCTTTGTGGTTTGGGAGAAACACCTAGCAGACCTTTTGGAGGATGGAGCAATGATTTTGTAAGAGGCTACCAGTAAATATGTAAACAAAATTCTTTACAAACCTTTGGAAATCGTGTTACTTGTCAAATCCCAATACTTTAGGATTTCTAGACAGCAGACTGTAAAATTTAAACTCACATTAAGCTATTTTTTCTTTTCTTTTTTTTTGAGACAGAGTCTCCCCCTGTGCCCTGGGTAGAGTGCTGTGGCATCCTAGCTCACAGCAACCTCAAATTCTTGGGCTCAAGCGGTGACATCCTAGCTCACAGCAACCTCAATTTCTTTTTCTTTTCTTTTTTTTTTTTTCCGTTTTAACCCACCAACTTTACATTGTTATGGCAGCCCTACGAAATTTTACAATCACTGTATAAAACACAGTGATCAGGAACACAGACGCAGGTCCCAGAGTGCTTATGTCTGAATCCCATTTCTATCCGTGTGACTTTAGGTTAATTAGCTTCTCTGAGCCTCTTTTCTTTTTCCCCTTTGTTGCATCCACAGCTACTAGGCTCCCATTAATAGATGAGCATCATCTGGGATAGGGCTAGGTGAAGAGTGGGATAAAAATTAGGCTTGCAGCCTCTTTGCTGGCATTGCTTGAGGCACAGTTGGTCATGTCCAGGAAGAAGGCGCAGCCGGCAGGGTTGAGCTGGAAGCCGAGCAGCCTCTGGAACTCGGAGATGAGCACGTCCTTGTCGGTAGTGCCCAAGCAGCGGAACTTCTGCATCAGCTCAGGGTCCAGGTCTATGTCCATGGCGTGGGCCGCACGCCCGCTGGGGCCTCTCACTGCCTCATAGGGGTAAACTCACTCAGCCACTCACTCACTCTCGCGCCCTCCTCCCCACTGCAACCCCAATTTCTTGGGCTGAAGCGATCCTCTTGCCTCAGCCTTCGGAGTAGCTGGGGCTATGGGTGTCCATCACCACGCCCAGCTACTTTTTTTTCTATTTTTAGTAGAGACACGGTCTCGATTTTGCTCAGGCTGGTCTGATCTCCTGAGCTCAGGTGATCCACCTGCCTCGGCCTCCCAGGGTGCTAGGATTTTGGGAGTGAGCCACCGTGCCCTGCTTCATGTTAAGGTTTGCATGACTTTCTTGCATTGTTTAGAAAAGCATTGATGAATTTTTGGTACTGCATCAATTTTTCATAATTCTAAGGCCCATTCCTAGGTGTCCAAAACAGGATTGGGGCAGAGCACCTGGGGTGGTGGCTGAGTCCAGCCTGCAGCCCTGCCATCCTCACTGATGCGTTTTCTGGTCCTTATTTTGCTTCTCATCATATGTGTTTGGCCTGTCACTGCAGTTTCTTCCTTTTCTCAGCCCTAGGGTATCTGAAGGCAGAAATCATTACTCCAGAACATAGAACTGACAGAGCTTAACATCTGACCAGTTACCTTCCTCCCCAAAACACCCACCTCAGTGACTCTGCATCTATATAAGAGTTAGAAATTAGTAATTTTTTTATCTTTCCTACTTTTATTAATCAACTTCCAATTGATAACTAGCATTCCTAATTTAGAATTAAAATAATTCCAGACTAATGCGAAGAAACTTGGTATTTTTCCTTTCCGGGACAGCTGTATCTTGAGTAAAAAGTCCTGAATTCAGTGAAGCTTTTTGAAATGTTGAAACTAGCTTGTGGACTTCAGTCATCTCCGAGCCCAGCCTGGGAACCACCATGTGCAGGATGATAAGAGACAGCTGAGGTCATCTCCTTGGAAGCCTTTGAGTTTCGGATTGATAAACACATCTAAGCTGCTCAGTGTCAGTCCACACAGGTTGAACTTCAGCCAAACCACTCAAGGAGACTTGTGCAGCTTTGTTCAGTGTCTGAAGCCAGCGTTTTCCTCACTTGAATAAGGTTTTCTTCCAAGTAGTTCAGTAGGAATGAAATACAGCTGGTCCTGCCAGCGATCCCCCCAGACGGCCTAAAACCCCATGCTGCTCTGGGCAGGCACTGATGCCTCTATTCATTCTGAGCTGGAGATCCCCCTGCCTGCCTGCCTGGCTGGGTGGGGTGGGGTGGGGAGGGGGGGAAAGGGCAAAATGGGGTGTTTGAAAGTGCTGAGGCCTATACGGATCCTATACTTTTTTCTTTCTAAGTAAACAAAAAATACGATTGCCTTTAGCTCTGTCAATAGACTACACGTCTGGGGCACATCCCTGACGTGTGTCACATAGAAAAAGATTTGGTTATGATTTGTACCAGAGTCTAGGCTGTGCCCGTCACTAATCACGATTACATTGACAAGTCTTTTCGCCTTTTTTCACCACACCGACATCTCAGAGGAACAGGACCTTTGAAAGTGAAGGTGGTGTGCGTGTTCATGGGCTTGCTCTCTGTCGCAGCCTAACACAGCCCCTGCCTGATTTGGGAGGTTGGAGCTGGCCTCCCGGCGTGGCAGATACCCAGACAGATGGCAGAAACAGTCAAGGTTCTTCCCCGTCTCTGGTGATCTTTGCCAGAAAAAGCACTCTGGCAAAGTGTGCTCAGACAAATGTGCCTTCAAATTCTGGCTGGGGGACATCTGGTGTTTTGGTTCCTGAGCTGAATGGTGGGGTTTAACCCTGAGGGTTGCTGCAAAGATTGATGAGGCCAACAGAGAGGCCAAGCTGCGGGGCGAGTCTTACTGTGATCAGTGCCTGTTCCTCTCCTGTCTGTCTCTGTTCCTGTCAGTGCGAAAGTAGGACAGGTGAGGTCCCTGAGCTTTCTGAAGGCTGACTTCATCCTTTTGATGATTTCAGTTATCTGGGCAAATAGGCCAGCTCTAAGGCAGGTAGAGGAACAGTGTCCAGCGGTACTGTGCCATTAAGACACATGACCTTGGACTCATGTTAGTCGTGGGCCTCAGCACTTGACCTCCCTCTCAGACTCAGAAGGAGGGAAGGACCAACAGAAGACATTGTACCCAGCATTGGCAGGTGCTGGGAATATAGAAGGGGCTAGCACAGCTTGCATGGCGATGTCTTGGTGGCCAGGCCTCCACCTGGACAGGCAACATGACCTGTGTATGCCATCGTACTTGCCGGGTGCTGCCTTTGAACACCTCTGAAAAGACTGCAGGAAGCCTCAGGTTGTGGCTTTAATTGAAAGAAAGAAAAAAAAAAAAAAGAAAAGAAAAACTCAAAGTTACAGGTAATTCAGATTAATCTGTTGGATTTTGCAGCGGTAAAATTTTGTATTATTAATGATCCAAGTTAAAGTGAAGAGATTCCTGTGTTAGTCACTTTCTGGCCCTCGACACCACTACCCCCCCATTTTTTTTTTTTTTAATTTCTATGGGGAGGTGCACATAGTGGTAGTGGAGGATTTTTAAAGAAAAGTGCCCACCCCTTCCATGTATTCCTATCTGCCTGCTGCTGGCTGGGTAGAAAATCCTTGAATGAATTCTTTGGTGAGGGCCTTCTGTAGTCCAGGTGACCTTGTGGGTGTTTATCTTGCAGGCTTATACCGTATTTTGTGCAAAAGTGTGTGCTTTCCTGGTGGATTGAGATCACAGGCTGTAATTAAGACTTGATTTGAAATGTTCTTCCTTAACAGAGGTTTTAAATAAGGCAACAGCTCCACATTAAACATAGGCAGTGGGCAGACTTCATTTAAACCTGTACAGAGAGAGGTTTTGATCACTGTGTTTATTTAAGGTGCATGCTTCATGCATTGACAGTTTGCCAATGGAATGCTTTTCTCAAGGAAAGCACTGAAACCTTCATTTTTCACACCGAATCCCAGATGGCCAGTGGCACCTTTAAATGGATTTTAAACAGCTCCACTTTCGTTGGCATGATTCCATTAGTTCCCAGCCCTACTCCTTTCTGTCTGGTCTTCCCTGTGCTGATTCTGCTTGCAGGCACTGTGTTCAGACTTGTCCACTACTCGGAGTATCAAAGGATTTTGGTTCCAAATCCGTTTGTTTGCTCTTTTTCTTGGGGCTAGCCGATAAGCTCCTTAAAGCATCAGACCTGTTTTGGAGTGATGGGTGTCTTTTTTTGTGTGCAGAAGAGACTAGGGGTGTGCAAAGACCCCTGGATTTGCTGTTTTACCTGCGTGAGTTCCTAACTCTTAAAGTCTATGAAGGAAAACCTTTTGCGTCCCTGAGAAAGTCAACATCTCATTTCGGTGTTAGTATCTATCCTGGAAGGTCGTTGGAAAGATTAAGTGGCCCTGATGAGCACACCGGGTACACTGAGGGAGGCCTGAATCAGGATAGTCCATACAGCTGTACAAACACGTCCCCAGCGCTGGCCTAGGGAAGTATGACTCCAGGCAAATCCAGCTAAAATTTTTAAAATACAACGTATGTCTAGAATACCCATGAAAATACAACTACAGATGTGGTGCTCAGGGGCACGGTTGCCCCGCATTTCACCTTGTGTTGGTGGCGGCCTTCAGTAAGTGGTGTGGACAGGGTCAGTAACGTCAGTGGGAGAAACAAGAACCCTCAGTTGAGACCTGAGTCCAGCCCTGACATTTCCATTTCAAGCAAACTTGTCGTTTTGTTGTAAACACTTAGCAGAGAGAAGGGTGATTTTCCTGGTGTGCCCTTAACATCTTCCGGCCCAGATCTAACATTCCCATTGTGTTCAGTCATCACCTTGCCCTTGCAATAAATCATATATATTTTCAAATCTTGCAGCCTTTAAAATAATGCTAGAGAATACATAAAGAGGAATTAATTTTAAATGAAAATTTATGAACTTGCCTTATAACATTTTTATGATAGGCCTATTGAATTATCTTTTTTCTATTTTACTAAAATAGAATTCGATTTTTTTCTAAGGGGTATTTAACATTTTGGATCATAATCATGCGAGGGATGAATTAATAGATCTTCTCTGAGTGAACTGTCAAGACAGATGCCCACTGGGTTTGAAATGTGATTAAAAATGTCATTGAACTCGGAGTCCACAGAGTGCTTCAGGGTCCCCTCAGAAAGGTTAGTTGGAGACTGAAAATATTTGTAGCAGCAAGCTCTCCTCACCGGGAGGCTCCTTTGTCAGCCTTCTTTTCTCTTAACTTCTCTGGTTTGGGGGTGTTAGTCTCTGATTTCCTAGGTAGGGAGTGGGGGATGTTTTTGGCCTAAGGTGATGGGTCCAGTTGGTGGCCTCTCTCAGTAAATGGCCAGTGCAGGAGACCTTCAAGAGAAGAATGGGTCTGTAAACAGCCATGCTCTCTGCAATTCTTCTTCCTAATTAAGCTGCCAACTCTTGTCCTTCCCTCTGGCAACCTCCCTGTCTTTTGGGGCAAGCTTCAAAGGGTGTGGGTTGTTGGTGGGAGGAGGAGGGCTGGAAGGGACTCAGGAGCTCAGTTCCCTGGATTATTGCCAGCTGTCCCCAAAGTGTGTCCCCAGCTCCCCTGTAGTGCATGCCAGGGAATGGTAGGTGGGAAAGGTAGGTAGAGGTCTTCAGACACAAAATATCTTTTTTCCCTAGGGTGTATTGAAAATGTTGGATTCAGTGCTCACTTCATTAGCACATATACTAAAATTGGAACAATACCGAGAAGATTTTCATGGCCTCTGTGCAAGGATGACATGGAAATTCATGAATCATTTCATATTTTTAGCAACCCAGGTGCTCATCAACCTATGAATGGATTAACAAACTGTGGTATATGGATACCATGGAGTACTATTCAGCCATAAAAAGATGGAGACTTTACATCTTTTGTGTTTACCTGGAGTTGAAACACTTTCTTCTTAGTCAAGTATTTCAAGAATGGGAAAAATATATCCAGTGTACTCAGTACTAATATGAAACCAATATATAAACAACTACTTGGCCACATGAAGAAATAAGTAGTGAGGGGGAAGAGGAAAAGGGGGAAAGGGGAAAAGAAAGGTGATCGGCAGGACCTCACCTAATGTGCGGTTCTCGATTACAACTTGAACTTTACCTTTGAAATGAAAACAACGTAACCTAAACATTCGTACCTTTGTATTAATCTGAAATTTAAAAAAATGTTGGTTTCAGGCAAATAACCAGTTATTTTTTAAAGTGGTTGCTAAAGTCAAGCAAGCCAAAGTATACCTAGATCGATGCTTCTTTTTGTGTTTTTTTAGATTTCATGTGTTCCTCTTGTACGAGTGATGTCCCAGATTTTGTAATTCTCTGCTGAGATTTGAGCTGGATTTGAGAATTTGGAGAATTCCTGTAGCTTCGTAACTTCAGAGGTGTGGTCAGCTGAAAAAATTCGTCTTTTTGAAGAGTTCTGCGTTTTGCCAGTCACCTCTCATACCTGTGTGCCAAAGGTAAGTTTGTCTGTAGTGTTCTGCTTGATATCAGAAGACGTCGCTGTGTTTGCCTCACATGCCTCATTTGGACAGTAGGTTTTAGAAGAGTAAAGTGGCAGTGGCAAAAAATGTAGCCCTGAGTTATTGAACCCCATGAAATTTAAGCTTTGCAGGGCCCCGGTTCAAAATTAAATTATCCGTGTTCCTGCTTTATAGCAAGTGATGGTTTTGGCAGGAGGTAGGCAGAATGGTGAACAGGGATAAACCTATAAAATGGTGTGGCGCTCAGCAAATGCTGCCCTGCGCAGGGTTCTTGAATATGTGCTGGGTCAGCCCTCCTGTGAGCTGTATTGGGGCAGGGAGTACAAAGATAAATAAGAACCGCTTTGGGGTTGCTTTCAGTCTAGCAAAGGTTTGATTCCAGTCTTGATGCTAAGAAGATTAATCTACATCAGAACAGTTGCAAATAGATACAGGATTCTCAGGAAGGTTTTACCTGTTTGCATAAAAAATCTCCTGTGTGCTACTTGCCTTACAATCGTAACTAATGCAGCATGTGGTTTCTGGGAACTAGGGGTACTATAAGAACGGATAGTGGACAAAAGTATGTCACTGTGTAATAGAAATACGTCTTAGCCTTAATAAATATTTTGGGCCATTTGATTTTTCTTTTTTTTTTTTTGAGACAGAGTGTCAATGTTGCTCTTGGAAGAGGGCTGTGGTGTCATAGCTCACGGCAACCTCAAACTCTAAGGCTTAAGAGATTCTCTAGCCTCAGCCTCCCAAGTAGCTGGAACTACAGGCACTTGCCACAGTGTTGGTAGTTTTATTTCATTTTTTTTCTATGTTTAGTAGAGATGGGAGATTCACTCTTGCTCAGGTTCCAGATTGATCTGGAACCCCTGAGCGTAGGCAGTCCACCCACCTTAGCCCCCTGGAGTGCTAGGATTACAGGCATGAAACCACACCAGCCTCGGATCATTTGATTGAAGATATGAGTTACTGTCAGTGATCCACTTAATTTTGGTGTTCTGTCTCACCGGGCAGTAGAGAGTGCTTTATAAGAAGGTACAGCTTCACCTCCAGAGCTTTGTCTCAGAAGGAGCTGTGGGATTAACACCCAGTACGCTAATTCTCTTTAAAAACCATAATTTGCTTCTACTATTTACAAACTGTTTTAAAGTATTCTTAAATCTATAATGGTGGACTATGAAGTCTCTTGGTATGATGGTTTCTATAAATTTATTACTTTAATATAAATTAAAATTTCCTTTTACTTGGTCTACTATTACTACAACAAAAAAAAAAACTTCATGAATATGCTCTTTCTCCTTGACCACTTAAAAAAAAAATTGGGAACATTTCTTTGTTTTTTTTGGGGGGGATGGAGTCTCTCTCTGTTGATCTGGGTAGAGTGCTGTGGTGCCATTGTAGCTGACAGCAACCTCAAACTCTTGGGCTCAAGTGATCCTCTTGCCTCAGCCTCCTAAGTAGCTAAGAATATAGGTGTCTGCCACCATGCCCCACTAGTTTTTCTAATTTTTAGTAGAGATGAGGTCTCGCTCTTTCTTAGACTGGTCTCAAACTCCTGAGCTCAAGTGATCTACCTGCCTTTGCTTCCCAGAGTGCTAGGATTATATGGATGAGCCACCAGACCTGGCCTTTTGAAACATTTTTAATTTTAGTTACTCTTCCTTTTGTAGAATGATATTTATAACAATATCAAATTAATATGTGGTATTTCATAAGGATAGGATTAAGTGTCTTGGTGTTTTTGCCTTGTTATCCTTTATGATTCTTTTGGAGAAAATAACACGTGGTTCTATCTAATTAGAGATTAGGATTTTAGGAGCTGGAGAGCTTGGCGTTCACATTTGGCAGGCTGGTTCCATACCCTCCTCCTTTCTTCCTCCCCTATATTGTAGGGTCCTGGCTCTGCCTGCCTCAGGATGTTTTTGGCCCTGGTAGCTCTAAATCCCCTCCTGCATTCATGGGGCACTCCCATTTAGACTTGTGCAAGACGAGCACCATTGGGGTGTTTCTATTCCTGTCCTAGGAGATTTTTGTTACATAAGAACACTCTTCTCAAGCCCAGGATAACTCCATTAAAAAAAAAAAAAAGTCATTGAAGTGGAACCTTTTTAGACTGAGTCATTTGGAAATGTAGTCACATATCAATCCTTTTGTCAGGTTTCAAGGGAATGGAATATAAGCCAGAAATTACAGACCCTCAGATCTGATCATCAGAATTTATTAATAATTCATTAGTATTAAAATCTGACACTCCTTCTTTAGGAGGTTCTTGATCATCAGTGACTTTAACAGCAAGGAAATTGTTGTTGGTTTAGTTCAGAAGGTAGTGAGGCAGGGTGGGGGGCTGGGGGCTGGAGTTGTGTGTATGTGCTTGCTCGTGTATCCAGCATACGTACTTTACACAGCTAGGATAGTGAATGAAGAACCACACGTAGCGTGTGAAAACATGCTAACAAAAATATCCATACCCATTTAATTCTAGAGGATTACTTTATTTCATAGGTTCATGAGTTCCACACAAAACCTTGGCTTACCTGTTAAAATTTACTTTTGCGTTTAGAAAACTGTTCTTTTGGAAAATTATGAGATGTAGCAATTCATGTAATAAATATCTAGTTTTTTTGCAGTGACTATTTTAGTAATTAAAAACAAACAAGCAAACAAAGCAGGTAAAACATAGTTCCAGGTACCCTTTCTCATGTCTGTGGAGTGGGGCTGGACCTGGGCAGCTTGGGACTGTGATAGCCACTGTAGTAGAGGTTCTTACAGCTCGTCTCTGGTACCCAAGGCAAGGAAGAGCTAACTCTCTGGGGGAGGAATCTGGGAAAGCCAGGGCATGTTATGTCTGAAATAAGTTTTAAGAATGGGGGGATTTGTTTACACAGGTATAGTGGATCTCAGCACAGGGCAGGTGGGTGGACTAGCTGGATAACCTTGAGATACTGGGTCACTTAAACAGCACTGGGCTGGAGGCCAGGCATATGCTGTTTGGTCAGTGGTCTTTAACGGGACATCTGGAAAAGTGACAGCTTAGTCAGCCTTATCATTCGGCGTGTTGGGAAGAAATGAAAGCAATGCTAGTCTGGCAGAGTGGTGGCAGGAGGTGTGCCTGGGTGACCTTCCCAGCTATTAGACACTTAAGGTTTGTATTGTGCTACCTTGAGGGGCACCCGGGGCTGGGCTGAAAGAGCAGTATGAGGAGGGTGGGGGCTTCTGAGGTCTTTAAGATGCTGTTTCTTGGTGGTGCACTTTTCTGCCCTATATTCTCGTCTCTCCATTGAAGATAAGGAACAAAGTCTTGGGAACCTCCTGGCTCTGCCCCTGGCTCCACCCCTGGCTCCTCTGGAGAGAGGACAGTGTGGGAAAATGTGGTGGCAACCCCCTTCTTTCACACCAGAGTTGTTATTTTTACAAACTCATAAGATCATGTGCTTAAATCCTCCCACGCGTACTTACGTGACTGTAATTCACTGTTGTTAGAGGCCGGCTGTTACTTACTAGGATGGAGCCTGTAAGGAGTTTTGTATACTGTGTTGAACGGTTTTTATCTTAGGAAGCGCTATTGGAGGCTTTTCTGGGAGAGAAGTGTCCTAACTGGTAGGAGGATATTGGTGCGGTGATTTCCATTTCCATCCCAATACAGATGCACAGCGAATCTGTTTAATAGAGCAGTAAGCAGGAGAACATGAGAAGTTAAGCCTGTCACTTCCATGGATTCATAGAAATGCTAGCCAGTAATATTTCTTGTAGTAAAGTTTTGCTGTTTATCTTCATATTAGTCTCAATTCATTTCATAAAAAAATTTCCCAGAGTATTACATACTTGAAAAAATTGCCTTCAATTTGCTCCTTATTTTATCATATCCCAGCTTTTTGGCATTTTGGAAACTGTGGATAGCTGACTTTGCCCCCACAAGGACGGTTTAGGTGTTTCTCAAACTTTTTATCTCACGGCACACTTGAACTCATAAACTTCCATGGCAGGGCGCTGCCTGTGGCTCAAGGAGGGGTAGGGCGCCGGCCACAGATACCGGGGGTGGTGGGTTCAAACCTCGCCCTGGCCCAAAACTGCAAAAACAAACAAACAAAATTAAACTTCCAGGGCACACTTACACTATATTGATCAAAAACAAAAACAAACAAACAAAGAAAGGTAAAAAAAGAATATACTTACTATGTCTTAAACTTCTTTTGAAAATAGTTTAATGATCTTAAAAACTTTTGAGGCACACCTAAATTCTCGCACAGCACCCTAGTTGAAAATCACTGTTTTAGAAAGGCATTTCACATACTTTGGCTCAGTCATTAAGTTTCTGGGGCTGCAGCTGCTACTGCAGGTGTCGGTCTGGAGGACCAGAAGTAGCTACTGAGTTTCTGCCAGAGTAGAGGTGACCATCCTGTTCCTGATTGCCACATTCCAGGGCTTTTTTCTTAAGGGGTACTGATTGTTGAGAGATGATCTCAGCCTTTGATGGCTCTTGTTTTTTATAGTAGATACATCTGTGATAAATATTTAAATATTTGCCCAATAAGTATTGGCAGCTACTAAGAAAAAATACATTGCTGCATCGACTCCACAGTCTCCTGGCAGTGCAGTTGGTGGAAGCAGTGGTGACCGAGCTTGGTAGGTACCTGGCACGAGGCTTGTTACTCTTGTATATCAACTCTGCTCTCAAATGCAGATGTCATTGTCCCCATTCAATAGATGGAGACACAAATTGGCAGGAGAGCTAAAGGGAGTCACCTAGGGCCACAGAGTTGAACGTGTACAACAGCTTTCTCACCAAGGCTTGCTGCTTGCGAGCTGTGTTCTTTCTGCACCCCAGCTGCTGTCTCTGACACGCCGCCGTGATGACAGGATGACAGAGTAAGAACCCCTTCGCTGAGTGCCTGCCTTGAACCAGAACATGAGGCTCTGAGACATTAAGCAACGTGGTGAAAGCCCCGGGCTCATCTGGGTAGATCAGGCTAGGAGCTCACATTTTCCTGACCCAAAGCCTTTCTTTCTTACTGTACCATGAATTTTATTTAATTTTACTTTTTTAGAAAAATACCCAGCACCTAAGTACAGTTTGGAAGAGAATCCCACTTGGAGATATAGGGAGGGTTGTAGGAGAGCCAGGAACCTGGACACCCTGGAGGGCCTTGCACCTCCAGAAGCCTCCACGGTCAGCCTAGCAGTTCTGGGGCTGAGCTGGGGCAGAGATGTGGCCTCATGACTCTGCTCATGCTGTTCCTAGACAGGGGCCAGAGTTGGTTTGGGATTGGGGCTTCCCGAGTTACAGTCAGACCTGCGGAGGTGAGAGGACCCCATATTTAATAGCCACCTCCTGTTTGCCTGGGCGTCTCTTCACTTCTTTGGGCTTCTACAGCACACTTTTATGGAGCAAATGTTCATAAATTCTCGTTTGTCATCTCTGCTCATGGGGCAGTGAAATAATTGCTTTCTCATAGTTGAGGCAATGTTCAAAGTTAAGGCAAGCATTGTTCTTTTCTGCCTCAGCTAACACGTCCTAGCAGAGTGGTTCCCTAGAAAGTTGGAGAAACAAATTAAAAATAGAAAAACAAATCCCTGCCCCAACCCCCTTTTCCCCAGAACAGTTTATAGAACTGGAATACGTGATGTTCCTTCCAGTTATTTCTCAACTAATCTCTGAATGGTAAGTTAGAATTCACAAAGGAATTTTCATGAATTCTCTAATACCAGGTAATGGGATAGCCTCCCTTCTTAATTTAATAGAAGAAGAAAAGGAGCCAGGAGAGCTTCCTTTACTTGCCTAGTCTGCCCCATCTGTGGCCCACACCTGAGTGTTGGGCTACGGCTGTGCTGTCCTTGTCTTATGTTAAGCATCCCTGGGCCGGGCATGTGACTGATGAGGGGCATGAGAGAACAGCACTAAAGGAACAGGCCACACAGATCTTGAAATGAGAACACTGCTGCAGCTGAGGGTCTAAAACTAGGAAATGTCGAGAGTGTGTTTCCTTGACTTCTTTCCTCCAGGAAAACAAAAAATCTACTTCAGTGCATATGTCACGAGGTAGGCTTTATGCAGGCTACACCTTGTACGGGGGGTTAAAAAGAAATTATTCTGCCAGGAAGAGAATGTTTTATGGATGACCACTAGCGTTTGTGGATCTGAAGGAAGCACACAGGAAACCACAGAGTGTCTTCCGTGGGAAGCGTGTGTGGTCTTCTTGGGTCACAGAGGGGTGGGGTGGGGGTCCCAGGGATCTTGTGGCTCCGCCTTCCCATGCTGCTGGGGTGCCTCGCTGGAGAGGGCACAAACAGCTTGCGTTTTGAGATTGCTGCCTGTTGGAATCGATTTCCTTTTGACTTTTATTGTGACATTGAAATGTTTTCTGTTCAAATGGCACTGGCTCCAGGATGTTAAAATGGTTATAAAAACATGAATAAGTCAGACCATGAGAGATCACAGTTTAAGATGAACAATTTGTGGTGCTGTGTTAACAAGCAGTCTGTTCACAAGATGCAAGTTTTGGATGGAAACAAGGAACCCTGGGTGCTTGCTGGGGCAGAAGATGACTGTGCCCTCCTGCTGGGTAGCTGTGAGGCTAGCCCTGGTCACCCTGGGAAGTGACATCTGCCTTCCCAGCTTTTCAGAGTCACACCTGATGGACAGTCGCACTGACAAGTTAATTGGTGAGATTTGAGCTTGACTGCTATCTGCAAGGAGTCAGGATAACCCTCGTTTTTTATCTGGTTATGGCTATTTCCTGACCAAAGCCTTATTCTGTGACCTTCCTGTCTGAAGGTTTATTCAGCATTAACAAGCTGTGGTCAGGAGCAGTCCCTGGCTAGCAGGGATGTCTCTCCTGAGTGTGGTCAGGTAGCCTCCACCTCCAGGGACTTGAGCTGGGGGATGAGGATGGTGGTGGTGGGCTTCTGGAGTTGGCCTTTTTTTTTTTTTTTAGCAGTTTTTGTAAGACTTTTCACTAGTCTCTCATGTTGTCAACATACCGTCATGGGTTTTATTTGAACTGCTGTCTTCTTATTTCATAGGTGTGAGTGGCACCCCCCGCACCCTCACCCCACTGACCACGAGGAGGAACGCTCCGTCTGTAACTGTCACATTCCCATAGAGTAATGCTGCTTTCTGCTGGGACCACACAGCTCTTGAGGGGCAGGAAGGGGAAGTACAACCGATTCGAGGCCCCTCCCCCAGTCAGAGTTACTGTATTTAGAGGGTTTGGGACTCACCGCTTCTGGTTTTACCCAGGGGTCTTGTGGGGTGTGCTGTAGTGTTCACTGAGAGTGAGGTTGGAAGTGTTGGGAGAGGCGTAGATTCTAGAAGCAGAGACAGGACTGTCTTCCCTGCCTGGAGACCCCTCTTGTGGAGAAGCCAAATGCAGATTATCTTCAAATGCTCATTTGTCATCACCTGGGGGCTCAGCTTTAAGACATGTTTTATAAAATGGTTATATTTTCTCAGTGGTTAGATTGTAGCCTCTTCAGCTTGTTCTTGGAGCTGAGGTTTCTGGAGGAATCATGGGGGAGGGTGCGGGGCAGGGGTGTCATAATCTCACAGCCTGTGTTAGCTTCCCTCAGCGGGGTTCCTCTGGCAATGACGAGGAGGATCGGTAGGATAACATTGGGTCTGATCTCGGATAACACTGGGTCTGATCTTGGGAGTCTAAAACTGCCCAGGCAAGGTTTTTTTCCCCCCTTTTTTTTGGTAATGGGGTCTTGCCCTGTCCCTGGGCTGGAATGCAGTGGGGGCATCACAGCTCACTGACTCACTGTAGTCTCAAGTGATCCTCCTGCCTTGGCTTCTCGTAGTGCTAGGATTGTAGATGGGAGCCATTGTGTTTGTATCACAAACCCGGCTGCCCTGCCCTGCAGGGTTCTGTGGGAAACCATGTTCAGAGTGTGTAGGATACCAGTCTTCCCCCCCAATCTTCTCAATGCAGTGAGGCCAGAAGCTAATCTACCCACCTGAGTTGAAGTCTAGGAAATCTGCCAATAGTTAGGACTGGCTTTTGGTGGCCAAGTGGTGCTAGGCATGGAAGGGGACTGGTGGGGATGGAGTGGGAAGGAGGTGTAGCCTGCATCTGCCTCTCTGCTCTCTCTCCAGGCTGGCTGCACACAGGGGCCACCTGGGATGCTCGGGGACCCCTCCAGACCATCCTGGAGTGGGCATGCAGTTCCCAGGCATCTGAATTGTTACATTGATTTTCCCTAAAGGGACCTTTGACTCTGAGATCCTTGATTTGAAAGTTACTTATTCACACTTTAGATAATTCATTAGACTTTTAAACATCGCATTCCATGACTAATTAGTGCTTATCAATGGTTCTGATCTTTGATCCTTACAGTGAGCTAACCCTCAGTGGAGACCTGTCTTCTGCACAGACATTTAACAAAACATAATGGAGAAAAAGGAAGCAGCGTGGGGTACTGTAGCACTTGAGAACATAAAGAAATTCTTCCTGTGCCTTGTACTTTCCACTTTGGAGATTTGGACTTATGGGATGGGGGAGAAGAAATAGCAGAGAAATCCCATAAGCAGAGTCTGTCCATATTATCACATGGCGGGAAATGATCATTTCTCTCTTTAAAACAATTTTTTACAAAGCCTTTATTTTTGCCCTTATATTTACCAGCAGAACAGAGGGATGGGAAATAGAGAGTAGAACTGACCACCCAAGGGACTATAAGAAACTGGTCAACACATGGAGGTGGTCAGCATGAGAGTCTAGGCCTGCAGTACTGATATGGAGGCTCCTATACAGGATATCTAATCATTAAGTTTTTTCAGCTAAAATATAACTAATGAATCAGGAATTTCTTACCCCTAAACTAGAGCCAAATTCCAAATAGATTATGTGGTAAAGGGCTCTGAACTCCTTTGTACAGTTCTAGGCCCCCTGGAATTAAACCCTTCCTGACTTATTCCTACATATTCCCCCATCTCAACACCAAGTATTGGCCAAGTAAGTGCCCTGTCCTCTGAGGGGCTTGTCTGTCTTCCCTGCTTTTTATCAGCTTTCTATAGAGACATTTTATATGTGTACACACAAAATGTTGAAAATGGAAAAAAAAAAATGGAAAGAGATATACTGTACAAGCATTAACCATACAAAAGTAGGAATGGTTATATTGATGTCAGATGATGAAATCTTAAAAGTATAGAGTTACCAGAGATAGAGAAGGGTTAGTCGGCCAAGAAGACATAGCATTGGTAAATATTGATAACGCTGAGGAGAAATAGACAAATCCTCAGTTACATTTGGAGACCTCCACACCCTTCTCTGAATAGTTGATAGAACAACTCAAAAGAAATTCAGCAAGGACATGAAGAACTCAACACTGTCATCAACTAATGGGCTCTAATTGACATCCATAACACTCTACCCAGCCATGGCAGAATCTCATTCTTTCCTGGCACCCACAGAATACTGGCTGTGTTAGCCCACGTATTGGGCCAAAAAACAAACTGCAGCAAATTGTAAACAATTGAAATCATACAGAGCATGGTCTCTATCCTTTCAGTAACACTTCTCCTCTTTGCTTTAAAACAACAAAAAAGTTAATCTCAAAAGGTCACATATTGTGTGATTCCAGTTATATAACATTCTTGAAATGACACAGTTACAGAGATGGGGAACAGATTAGTTACCAGGGTGTGAGAATGGCTGTGAGTATAACTGGGTAGCAGGAGGGCGGTCTCCATGGTGATGAAATGGTCCTGTGCCTTGATTAGGGTAGGGGCTACAAGAAACTGATACATGTGATGACAGAATCACACACACATATACTAATGTCAGTGTCCCAGTTTTCATATTGTATCATAGTTGTATGGGAGAAACTAGGTGGAGGGTACGTGGGACCAGTCTGTGCTAGCTTTGGAATTTCCCATGGACCTATGCTTATTTCAAAACCAAAAGTTTAAACATTTTTTTTTAATAAAGAAAAAAAATTCTGAAAGATCAACTCATTTCCTCTTTTCACAGTACTCTGTAGTTTGAGATCTAAGACATTTCCAAGTTTCTATAGCAATAGATGAATAAGTCATACAAGGAAGATAGAAATTGGGTGGGGGTGGAGAAGAATTGGGCTCCTTTCAGGATTGCTGTAAAATATGTTTTCTTTATCAACAAATTTCCCTGTCCCCTACTTGGGGCCTATCCATATTTTTTTTGATGTTCTTATATACTGTTATAAGCCATGATAATTTACGCTGCAACTAATATTGATCAAATGACAAAAAAATCTAAACAAGGTACACCAGCCATAAGAATGCCACAATGACACACCCTCCAAATCAGTGTGGAATGCAGTGTTTAAGTGTGTGACAGGTAATGACTTTGCTTTCACTCTTAAGTCTAAGAAACAAGTCTGAAAACAATAAAAGGCTTTGCAAATCATGCCAGCAGCTTAGAGTGAAATACCTGTTCTTTTGAATCTACACACATAAGCACTAACCCCAAGGTCAGGAGACCCAGGATGGAGGGTGTCAGCTTGTTCTTGATCAACTGTGCCATCTTGAACTGTTGTGGGAGTAAGATCAGATGCTGCTTGTGTGATGACGTAATAAATTGAAAACGTGCCCTGTGCAGGGAAGGGTCATCATTCATTTCTTCTTCTTTTCAGTGTACCTGCCAGAAGATAGTGGTCCTTGTCTGAAATGTCATCTTTTGATAGAAACCATAGCTTTTGTATGAATTCATGCTCGCTCTCTTTCTCTGAAACTTCAACCTCTCCCCAAAAGGGTATGATTTTTATCAGAACCCAAAGAAGCTAACTCCTTATTTCAGGTCCCCAGTCCTCTGAGTAGCATTCAAATGGCAGGGGGGTGTCAGACTTTGGGGCACAGTCAAGCTGAGTGGCATCTTGGAAAGATTCAATAAGTTAGCAGGTAAAATACTGACTTTTTTTTTTTTTTTTTTTTTTTTTTTGCAATTTTTTGGTGGGGCCGAGTTTTAACCAACCACCACCCGTATATTGGGCTGGTGTCCAAAACCATTGAGTAGGTGCCACCCAAAAAATACACAAATTTAATGCCCCAGTC
>CAUYON010037261.1:0-34362 GCA_963573935.1 Arctocebus calabarensis | reverse complement strand
AATCAAGGGGTACAATGTGCTGGTTTCATATACAATCTGAACTATTTTCATCAAACTGATTAACATAGCCTTCATGGCATTTTCTTAGTTATTGTATGGATACATTTGTATTCTGCATTTAGTAAGGTTCACCTGTACCCTGCTAAGATGCACCATAGGTGTGGCCCTACCAATTACCCTCGCTATTTTATTTTTAAACCTCTTCTACTCGGTTAGAGGTTGTGGATTTTCCTGAAACCTCAGGAGCCAGGCACTCCTGGCTGCAGAACCTGAACAGAATCCAGCCCAGCCTGAACTTTTGAGATAAATCACCAAAACATTCTTTTCTTAGGCAAAATGCTTTTTTCTTTCCTACCTTAATCCATTGTAGAAATTACACTTATAAGTGTAGATCAGGGTATGGCAGCACATACCTGTAATCCCAGGTACTTAGGAGGCTGAGACAGGAGGATTGATCACATGAGCCCAGGAGTTCAAGGCCACAGTGTGCTATGATTATACCTGTTAATAGCCACTGAACTGCCCAACCTGGGCAACAAAGACCCCATCTCAAAAATAGATAAAAATAAATAAAATATCAAAATGTTGAAAAGAGAAACACATTTGCCCACAACCTTACACTTCTAACCTGGGAATTTTTTCCTTTTTCTGTGTTGCTTTGTAGTCTCATGTTCTGATGTGCACATAAGTGAACTCTAAGCCCAGCATACACACAATTTCTAATTCCTTTTCCTCTTAACTTTCTATTATTATAGAGATTTTCTCTATGTTGCTACGATCTTCACATTTATCATTGTTTGAAAGATGCCCATAGTTCTATTGGGCTAGTGTTCCTATTGTCAATAAGATTTTAATGAACAACTTGTAGCACACCGTTTTTTTTTTTTTTTTCTTTCTTTTGAACCATTTCCTGATAGTCATCTAGGAAAAAGAAAAGTAAGCAAGTAAGCAGGTGGGATTAGTGACAAGTAAATCATCTAATTCCAGCCTAATAACTTACTAGTTCAATGACTTCTCTAAACCTTAGCACCCCTAATGTGTAATGTGGATAATAATCAGCCTATTTCATCTCAGTGGTGTGAGATTTAAGCGAACAAATGCTTGGAAAGCAGTTAGCATAGTGCCCAGCCCTGAGCAAGTTCTAGATACTTGGAACCACTATAACTCCCCCATACTGGTTTATCATAGCAGCCTGTTTTTTCTCTTTCCTTTCCTTTCCTTTCTTTCTTTTTCTCTTTTTCTTTCTTTCCTCTTTACTGTTTCCTTCTTTCTTTCTTTTCTTTTTTTCTTTCTTTCTTCTTTCCTTTTTCCTTCTTTCTTCTCTCTCCTTCCCTTCCTTCCTTAAATGACAATGTAGTGGTATAGTAGTTAAGACTATGGCTTGTGAAGTCCAAATCCTAGGTTCAAGGCTGACTTCTCACTGCATATATGACCTTGAGCAAGTGACTCAACATGGTTAAGCCTCAGTTTCTTCATCTGAAAAGTGGTGATAGTATCAATAACTCCTCATGGAGTTTTGTGAGAATTAAGTGAATAAAGCATATAAAGTGCTTGCATGATAAGCATCATACAAGTCCCCTTAGCTAATACAATTTTGATATTGTCCTCACCCTAAAGGCATCCTACTTTGGTCCCTGACTATTATCAGTTTTTCTGCTTGACTCTTGGATCTCTTGGTGCAGAGAAAAGAACATGACCTCAGAAGCCAGAAAGACACTAATTCTAATCCTCCCCTTACGATTGGCTAAGTAAGCTCTGCAACTCCAGGCAAATTACTTAACCTCATGGGCCTCAATTTCCTTCCTATTAAAAAAAAAATCTCCCCCATGAGGATTATAAGAAATAATATAAACTCCTTAGGGGCTGATTGTACCTGATCCTACCACTGTCACCTGTACTTAGGACAGTGCTTGGCCCTGAGTAGCAGATCAATAAGGACTGGAGGAAAGGATAGAAAGGAGGGAGACAAAGAAATGAATGAATGAAGCACCAAGACCAGCACACAGTAGGAGCTTAAAAGAGTGGCACACAGTAGGAGCTTAAAAGAGTGTTAACTCATCTGCAGTTAATTTGTCAATTACTTGTTTGCATGGGGCCTTGGCCCGGCTTCCATTAAAGCAAGCACAGAGATGTAGCACCCTTTGTGATTTTAAAGGTGGATTGGGAATGATGTGGTGACCTCTTAAACTCTAGTAGAGGAGGTGAGCTAGAATGTACATCGCTGTGATTTTAAAGGTGGACTCACGTATTTGGTAAGTATTTATTAGGCACTGACTGTGTGTGACACGCTCTAGCAGAGGCTATGCACTGTGCTAAGCACAGATAACGACACAGATGGAAATCTTGAGAAACAAAGGCAGAGGCTTCAAGTAAACACACAAATGAGGATGACTACATGCCCTTAACTGGGATGGAGGTGGCCTGGATTAAACAAAGCTTTGGTGACATCACACCTCAGTTTGGACACTCACTCAAGGAACCAATGCATGTGACTGAATCCCACTGAGCCTCAGTTTCTCCAAGTGAAAAATGGAATGAGTGTTCACATCAGTTCACAGTTTTATGCATTAATCTCATAGAGTAGCTGAGCCTACAGGTGTACACCACCACATCTGGCCAAAAGACTCAATAAAGTGAGAGAACAAATCCTATAAAATTTTGATGTTTTCACCTGTGTGGTCCTTGTGTGTGTTTTGGGGATGGGAGTAGGTCTTAGGAGCCATTAGGGGACCACCTGGAGAAGCAAGTGGTGCTCAAAGCACCTTCAGTTTATCAAGGGCTGTGCTGATCCCTTTGCAGGATTACTTCATTTAATCCTCACAATTCCCTGTGAGGTGGGGACTCAGATAGCCCTCTGTTGGTGACAAGCAAACTGAGGCTCCAAGAGGTTATATAGTTTGCTAAATTTATAATCCAGCCCACTGCAAAACCAATTCTCACCACACCTGCTGGATTCCAGAGTCCACACCATTAATGATTTTACTAGTGATTACAAACCATAACATGCTATGCCAATGGAAGGTGCTGTTATTTATTTATTTATTTATTGTACATACAAACAAACAAACAAACAACAAAAAAAAAATCCTCTCTCTTTCTATGTTACCCAGGCTGGTCTCAAACTCCAAGTGTCACATGAACTCACCTCAACCTCCCTAAATTCTAGGATTATAGGCATGAGACACCATTCCCACATTGCTGTTTTAACAGCAATGTTTTTATGGTGAACCTATTCTAAGTGAAATCATGTCTGTAAGTAAGTAGATATGCAGCCCTTTGATGATGTGTATAACATGCAAATTTCCAGCATAACTGGTGAGCACGGAGATACCATACCAACCCAGTGGTGGTGCCAGGTTGAATTCAGAAGCTCCGAGAATGATTCAAGATGAAAGGCACAAGTAGCATGAAGGCATCCTGGCAGGAAGAAGCACCCGTGGGCGTCCTCCTCAGTCAGCAGCCTGCTGCCAAAGTCACATCTCTGTGCCTGTGGCAGCCAGTCACCACCCACTGACACCCATGACAGTGTGCTTCAAAGTACTGCAATGGGAGCTGCTGTCTCCCACCAGGATTGGGAATGACATGATGACCTCTTAAACTCTAGTAGAGGAGGTGAGCTAGAATGTACATCACTGAGGTCTTCCTTCTAGCTTTGTGTTTTAGGGGGCAAGGAGAATGCCTGGTTTCAGAATCAGAATAATCTGTGTTCAAATCCTCTTGTGACGCTAGTGGTTTGACCTGGATGTGTTAATTGAGGTATTGGATCTGTTTCCTCACCTGTAAAATAGGGGTACTAATGCCATAGTTTCAATAGGACAATCAAATGAGGTGACATGTATAGCTATTTAGCACAGTGCTTGGAAAAAATTACAGGTTTTATTAATCTGTTACCCAATTTCAAAAAGGGACTCACTTGTATAAAAAAGCAGCAAATGATTTTGAAAATAACTCATTAAGTAAGCCTGCCATTAACTACCAAAATGATTTCAATGTAGTTTTCTTCTTGCCTACCTTCGCTCTTTCCTTTCCCTTCTTCCTTTTCAAAATGGTCTATTAATCTTTAGGTATGGATATTAAATCATACAGCTTTGGTGTTTTCATTTCTTTCACTTTTTTTTTTTTTGAGACAGAGCCTCACTTGTTGTCCAGACTGGAGTGCAGTGATCTTGATCATAGCTCGCTGCAGCCTTAAACTCCTGGGCTCAAGTGATCCTTCTGTTTCTACCTCCCAAGTAGGGGAAATACAGGCCTGCACCATCACACCTGACTAATTTTTTTTGTGTGTTTTGTACAGATGGGGTCTCACTATGTTGCCCAGGTTGGTCTTGAATTTTTAAGTTCACGTGATCTTCCTGCCATTGCCTCCAAAAGTGCTGGCATTACAGGCATGAGCCACTGTGCCTGGCCCATTTCTTTTTTTTAAATTCCTCTCACTAGCAAGAAAAACTTTGAAAAGAACACAGGATCCACAGGGAATCCTATTTTAGGGCTTTATTGGCTTGGATCCCTCAGGACTTCTCTGTTCTGCAGGTTTTCCAGGTGGTGCTTGGCCTCTGTGGAGGCCTGCCTGGTGCCGGCAGGGCACAGGCTGGGCCGACAGCCTCCCAGCCTCAGCACCTCCTCAGCTGTGCCCTGTGAGGTAGCCAAGGCGGAGAATGCCCTGCAGCCTGGTACCCAGAGGAAACCCCAACGAAGCAGAGAAACAATTCATTCTTCTAATCTCACCAAAGTTTCCAAACTTTAAAATGGAAACTTGATTAGAAGAAAAGCTGTGTTTTTTCTAAAAAGCCTGACATTTCTGAAAAGGTCCCCTACCCAAACCAAAGCAACCTCAAAAACTCTGCCCACTGAGTTGAAAATAAAAGTTCGTGGAGACCAAAGGCCCTCTCACAACAACTGCTCATATGCTTTAGAAATCTTCTTTCCAAAGCTTAAAAGTTTTAGCGTTTTAACAGAGAGGCTCAAGCCCTTTGGAATCTTTCTTTCTTGTAAACTTCCAGAGCTTTCAGACTCAGACTTATTTATTTTCTATAATGTCAAATAATGCTATGCAGAGAAACTATTTTGCTTTTGTAAAAGGTGTCAGTAAGTAAAAGCCATAAGACTCCTATAAACAGAAATTTTAGCCTAGTCACTAGTCACATAATATTGATGACATAAAATTAATTAATTTCCTTTTTGGTGGAGCCAAGAACTTTATACAGGTGCCCTAATTCTTTTCTCACCCTAGATTTATTATCAGCAGTGGAGCCAAACACCATGAAGAAAACATGGTCACTGTTTAAAGTAATAGATTTCCTTTAGGTAAATCTAAAGTACTGATATGACACCACAGTAATAGATTTACTCAAAAACAGGTTTGAATTTGTGCCATGGGTCCAATTCTAGAACTCCAAAAAATCTAAATAATTTCCAGAGAACTTTGATCTATTCATGAGCATTTAGATTCAGTACACAAATTATAAATATATGTATAAATACATGAAATTTAGACTAATTCAGAAAAAGATTACGTGGAACTCAAAAAATCACTCATGATCATTTTTTAAAAATTATTAATTCTATAATTGTAACATTCATTAAAACCACCTCTGTTGTCAAAAGTCTAATGTAACTTGTGATGCTTCGTGCAGTATTGAGATTCAAAACAAATGTACTGGCAAAACTTTCTTCACAAATGCATTTTGTCTGAAAATTTAGATGCTGGTGTAATTAGCAATCACTAATCACTCTTTGCAGCAATTCTCAACCTGTGAGTCGCAACACACAGAAACTGTATTAAAGGTCCTCGGCATGAGGAAGCTTGAGAACCACTGCTTTAGAGTATTCAAATAACTATTCAAAATCTGGTTCAAAGACTAGTTCCCTTATGTTGTCTGATAGTGCATTTTCTCCAACATGATAGGTTCAGGGCATCTGTGCTTATGAAGTGCTCATTTTCTATTCTGATTAAATAAAAATGCTGCGTCTAAACACTGACCTTTAGCACTATTGGGTAGTTGGAAAGCACACAGGACACAAAGTACTAACTAACCTTTGCTGGGTTGCAGTCTTTTCAAATGCTTTCTCATGATCCTTTTAAATTAAAACAATGATACAAATCCAACCAGTCCAGGTTCACTATTATTATTACTAACAATATCAATTGCTCAGAGGCATATTACACTTTTATGTTTTACAGAGGAACAATCAACAAAAGTAGAAACTATATACATGTTCACATGTTTTAAAGTGTTCCTGCTCTGAGGGTTTGATATGACACCACAGAAATCACATAATCTACTGGCACAGGTCAATCCAGCCCTAGTTGCCTAGATTTGGACTAGACTCAACTAAAAGCAAAATGGCTACACTTCATTCTTTTCTCTTTTTGTGATTTCTTTTTCTCTCGCTAACATTTAAGAACTCAAACCAGAATGTAGGTAAAAATCAATTTACAAAGACAGAAATAGAACAAAGAGCTATTTCATCCTCACATTAAAAATATATTTGCATCCTGCTGGAATGAGTTTCAGAGAATGGCTCATTTGAAATTGAGTTTGGGTAGTTGGAAAGCACACAGGACAATCCAAGTGTAAAATGATTCTGTCTTTAAGAGAGTGAAGCCTACACAGTGTAAGGAGCAGGGGCAGAGAGATAGAGAGGTAAAAGGCAGTGAAGAATGTGGGCCATCACATTCCAAAAGCGGAAGGATATTGGGAGTTGTGGAGGGAGATCTGAGACACATGCCTTCCTCTCTAAGGGCTCCCTGAATCTCCCTTCCAGGATTTCAACTCAAGACAACAGGTGTTACCTTTACAAAGACACATTTTTCACCCCTTTGAAAAGGCTGAGAAACACAAGGATGAAATCATGGCTGACAGGAACACATAAAATGCTTTCAATATGGGAAAGGTAGAAAAATGAAAATGCTATTAATCCTTTGGTCTAAACCTTTTAGAAAATAATGATTTATCTTGACATTAAAATGGAGGTTGTGTCTACACAGCACAAAACTCATCTAGATATGCTGAAATAGTCTAAGTTTTTTCCCCAACTAGACATCTAGAATTGGGTATAAGAAGGCCAGATAGTTATTTTTAATAATAATAGTAATGATCTGTGCTATATGTACACCATGGAATACTAAACAATAAAAAAAAAAATGTCTGCCATTTACTGAGCAATTTCTAGGAGCCACACACTAAATTAAATACTTAACATGTACAATCCCATTGAATTTTCACAACAACTCTAGAAGGTGGGGAGTAGATGTTTCCACAAAGAAGGAAATTGAGGCTTAAAGGAATTAGGTAATTAACCCTGGGTCACACAGCTAGAAAGTGACCCAGCTGGGATTTAAGCCTTGGCTTGTCTGACAGGTAAGCTCATGTTCTTTTCACTGTCAAACTATGTACATACACCTTAAGACATAATTTTAACACATTCTTGTGAATGAATTCCTGAAGGCTACCTATATTATCACATCACTTAATGGCTTCTGCCTCAATGAATTATTCTTACTGATGTATGTCTCTGTGTGTATACACACACTCTCACACACTTTTTTATTTTTATTTTTTTGAGACAGAGCCAAGCTATCGCCCTGGATTGAGTGCTGTGGCATCACAGCTCACAGCAACCTCCAATTCCTGGGCTCAAGCGAGTCTCCTGCCTCCGCCTCCCAAGTAGCTGGGACTACAGGCACCCGCCAAAACGCCCGGCCATTTTTTTGGTTGCAGCTGTCATTGTTGTTTGGAGTACCCAGGCTGAATTTGAACCTGCCAGCTCAGGTGTACGTTGCTGGCACCTTAGCCGCTTGAGCCACAGGCGCCGAGCCTCACACACTTTTTTAGAGAGGGGTCTTACTATGTTGCCCAGGCTGGAGTGCAGTGGCTATTCACAGGGATGATTATAGAGCACTAAAGCCTGGAACTCCTGGGCTCAAGTGATCCCCTTCCCTTAGCCTCTGGAGTATCTGGAACTACAGATGCACGCCACTGGGCACTGTTATGTGCCCAGCCCATAACATATATTTTTAAAAATACAGCTAATAATGTACTTAGAGCACTTGGTACCTGCCTGGTATCTGAAAAGCATTTCATAAACATTAGTTTGTAAAATACAAAGATAAGCTAGGCATCTTACTTACGTTCTGCCTCAGACAAGGCACACACAAGAAGCATGATCTTGCTTCCCATGCAATCAAGGTATGTCCTGCCAGCCCAGCTTCTAGGACTCAGAAACTCATTGAACATATCAGCTTCTAGCTTAGCTTTTGCTTTTATCCCATTTATTTCTGTTTTTAAACTATAAAGAATAACAGTTTCTTGGATAGGGCTGTTATGAGCATTACGTAAAGTATACTATACTAAAATGCTTGGGAAAGTGAAGACATAGTAAGCATTGAATATATGTTATCTATTACCAGTTTTACATTTCATACTAACTATAACCCCACCAGCTGTCTCCTAAGAAAATTGAGTCTCAGCAACATTAACCTTCCAGAACAAATGTTCATGGCTTTACTTGGCAGAGCCACCCTGTGAAGGACAGCAACTTTCCCACCACCATCCTCTTTCTTACTCCAGATAGGATTTTTTTTTGTCTTTGTATTGCTTATCACTTGCTGAAATTATCTATTTTTGTGTTTACTTATTTGTCTGTCTAGAATTTGCGCTCTAGATGAGCAAAGGGGCAACATTTTTGTTAACCCCAGCATCTAGTAGAGTGCTGGGCATTTGGGAGACACATAGGTTTCTAGCATAAATGAATGAATGAAGAAAGCCAGGATTTGTCTGTGTCCAAAATCTACACCAAACAGCTATGAAACACTGCCTTCCATTGCTGCCATAATTTAAAATCCTCCTCAAATGCAGAATCATATGATTCCTTCAGAGGAGATTTCTCCAGACCCCAAAGAAGACAACAGTCCATGACTCTGCACACTTATGTACATATTCCCCTCCCTACTAAGTAGGATTCTAATTCCCTTAAAGGCCAGAGCCACAACCAAACACAGATCTAGCACCATCCTCGTGGTGTCCAGTTGGAGTGGGCTAGGTGGGGAGAAAGAAAGAGTGTTCCCTGGTCTGCTTTCCAATCCAGTATTGCCGGTAAAAGAGGTGACCTCAGGCAGCTTCCAGGCCCTCTTTCATCCTAAAAAGAGACTATGCAGAGTTGTAGTAAGAATTTTTAGTGTGACAAAGTGCCTGTCACAGGGCTGACACATGGTGGATACTCAACAAGAGAGAGTATCCTTTCCTCCAGGTTCCAAGAGGACTCTATTTTTATATCCCTTGTGGCATTCACCACTCTCAATGTGGCTACATGTTCTCTCATCAAACACATTCTGAAGTCCTCAACATTAGGGACTGTGATCTTATTTATACCAGGATCTGCCACCCAACAGGTACTCCAGAAGTGAGAAGTCCAAAGCATTCCTCTTTTACTTTTACCTGACACTTCCAAATAATCTGTCCTTGAGTTCATTTCCTCTCCCCCAATCATTAATAAAATTGCAAATATCTAAAATAGAGGAGAAGTGGTAAAAACAACATTGGAGATTTTCCATCTTACAAAACCTTAGGGCCTCTGGAAGGGCAGCTGAAGAGTGCCCCAAGTAACCTCTAGGACTTACAGGGTGGGCTCTGAGAGGCCTGTGGAAGCAGAGACCCAACTATTTGGCATCCCAACTTATGATGTCACCATTTTATACCTTTTCAGGCTTTTTGGCAAAGACACAAAGGCAAATGGAAGAGAACCCCTAGACTTCACAAACAACACCTCTCTGGTGGAACACTTTCAAGGGTCAATGTCTGTAATAACTACGTCATAAACCAAGCACCCCGAAGATTTGACATATCCACATGGACTTGGGCACATAATTGAGTAGCAGAATTTTAGCTAGATCAGAGCAATCTTTACAGCTATCCCATTGGTTTATAAATGAGGCAACAGGTCCCAGAGGAAGGGGAAAGGCTCTTTTGTCCAAACTGTCCTCAGGAGGGGTGCCTAGGTGTGAGAAGTGACTCACCACTTTTCTGAAAGCTTGAGCAATGGAGGGCAGTGTGTGGTTTTCCTTTGATAGTGGCATTTTAGCTCATTGATCAGTGTATACTCCTCTCCAACATATATGAGGGTTTGTGATTATCTGCTTCATTATCTAAAAGTGTTTCAGTGTTCCCTAAATTGACACTCATAAAAATCTAGTGTCTTTCAGTAAATCCTTTTGGGATGCAGGGAGTTGGGCAAAGACTTAAAGAATGCACAGCAGGTGGCATTGAGAAAGAAAATCATGGGCCTTTTAAAAATAGTTATTCAAGGTTCTTGACTTTTGCAATCCTAAATGACTCGCAAAAATATCTTAGTATATTGTTCGTTTGAGGAAATATTAATTGTGAGTCATAGTTCAGAAAATGGTAAGCAGTTCACAGATTGCCTTCTGGATTCTACAGTAAAGCCCAACAAATAGAGGGATCCGTCTAACTTATCAGAGAATACCACATTAATCCCTAACTCTTCATTTTACAGGCAATGAAAAAATAATGTTGGGAAGGGTAGAAGATTAACATTCACATTACAAGTCACGTTACAAGTGGCTAAGTTGGAATCATAACTCGGCGCCTTTTCTTCTGTAAAAGGCAAAAAAAAAAAGGATCAGATAGGACTTTCTTTCAACACTCCCACCTCCAAGATTTCTGGCCAGGCACCTCCTCTTTTATTTCCCGCCTTATCCTAACCCATCGCCCTTTCCGAACCCGTTTGAGAAGAGGGTGAGAAATTCATCCTGGGCGACCCACGGGTCGTGGGGAAGAAAAGCCAGAACCTTTCACGCTGGTGAGCCTGTGGCTCTGGGGGAGGCGGGCTCACTGCCCAGCTGGCGCCTAATCTCGGGACCGGAGGGAGGCTGCAAGAGAACCCGGAGAGGAGGGGTGGGAGCAAGGGCTCGGAGCCGGCTGGGAAAAGGTGTAGCTGCTGGAGAGAAATTAGAGACCTCGGCGACTCTGGGAAGCAGGATGGTCTAGCACTCACACAGAGGCAGGGAGGCCCGGGGGAAACTCCTCTCTCCTCCTCGCAGATCGGCCGCCCTTTGTTGTGGGCCTCTGCCTCTGGCTCCCGCTCATGCCCTCCGGTCCCCCGCCCCCTGAAGTCACCCCAACTGCACTCATAATATTTTGCTTTGCGCCGGGTCTGTTTTCCGCCACCAACTTCCAGCAGTCTCCATGGCGACGCGCTGAGGTGGGGGGTGGGCGCCGCAATGGAAATCCCAGGCCGGAGCTGCCGAGCGGCCCTGAAAAAATTTTCTGGGTCTCTAGGTCCTGCAGGCCGGTGGGAAAGCGCGCTGTCCCGGTCCCTCGCGCGAAGTCGCGTGCCGTGTCGGGGGCTCCAGGAACCTAGACTGCGTGCGGCGTCTGTGCCTGCAACAACCGCAGCCGAGGGACCCAAGAAACCCGGTACCACCCCGCTTCACTTGATCCCGCTGCCAAAGTCGGACACCGGAGCGTACGTAGCAGGTGGCAGGGGTGGGGCACGAATGCCTCCGTCGCCCGCGCGTGCACACTTACACACACACAAACACACACATACTTACACACGCACACGTCCCGGGAAGGCCAGACAGATTTGGAAGTAACAGCAAGACTCATGCCTCTGACGTCTTGTGCCCTCAAGTCCGAAGACCAGTTCCCTGGGCCAAGGAAGGCTGTGACCCTCCACCCCACGACTGCGCCTGGGGGAGTTTGGAGGAGGCCCCAGGCCCTATTTCCTCCAGGGCAAGCTCTGCCCCGTGGGCACCGCACCAAGGCCACTGGATGTCCTTACCTCCGGCCCAGGGAGCCGGGCCAGGACAGGCCTTGTGCTGAGTCGGAGGCCTGTACACTAGCATGCTGTCCCACAGACGCAGCCTGGGGGACTCAAATCTGGCTCGAGGAGTATTTTAACCGCCCCATCTCTGGGTTCTGGAAATGGAGTCAGAAAGCAGGTAGAGGCAGAAGTTTCCAGTTAGGGCTTGGCAGAGCCCTTCTCTAACGCGCCATCCCGCATTACAAGAAACTACCCTTCTGTTGCGTAGGCGACCGACCCGGCCCCAGCCCACTCTTCAAGTTCTCAGTGGCCTAAAATTCTACCCACTTTCCCCTCTCGTTCTCGAATTTCCGGGTAACTTGAGTAACTGAGCAACGCTCGCCTGGGCAGTGCAGCCTCTGTTGGATCTGTATGGCCACCCGGAGGTGTTGGTTGCGGTCCGCGTGGGAAGGGCAGGCCGCGCGGGGCCAGGACCCACTGTTGCGCTGTGCAGACCAAGTGGGACGCGCGCCTGCGCTGACTGCAAAGTGCGCACCGGTGAGACAGTGCATCCGCTACCATGCGCGCGCCTGCCGCCACTGCCACCTGCCCCAGTCCCCGCCGCCCGGCCAGAGTAGCCTCTGAGAGGGGTTTTGCTTTGTCGGACTTTGCAGCAAGCAAACCGAGGGCCCAGGAGGCGCGCGCCGGCTGCCCGGCTTCCCCCGACGGTGCCATTGTCTTAGCCCCACACTTGTTGAGTATTTTGGAAAAACCCAAGGAATGTATTACGGGCTCGGTGTGCGGAACAAAAGGGCGTGTTTCCTCAGGTCACGCTGAAGTGGTCCCAAAGCAGGCCGCTAGAGCCTTGGCCCCCTGCAAAACTGTTATCTCGGCATGAGGCACTTCGCGGGGATTTTCTTTTTAAGAGTATGGGACGGTGGCTGGTTCCCAGGCCTCTGATTCTGGTCGCTTCCGACTTCGCCCCAGCTTTTGCTGGGAGTCGGTTGTTAAGAGTCTTTTGGAATGAAATAATAATAACAATAATATTCTTGGTTCTGGTCGCGTGCAATCTTACATAAAAGGAGCAGAATCAAACTGCTCCGTGGAGCGCAAGTCTGTGCTAGCCCAGGAGAAAGGACCTTTACATAACAAGAGAAACTCAGAAGAAAAGCTAATTGGATTAAATTCTCTGAAGGGAGGTAGGGAAGGCTCCTGGACCGGACCGCGCCGAGCCGCACTTCCCCTGTTGGTTTTGCAAGCCTAGTGAAATTTCACCTGGTGAGCTTGGTGTCTTTTCCTCATACTGCCATTTACCAAAACTTTTGATTTTGAGTTCTGGATGGGGACCTAGGGACATTTCAGATATACGAAAGGGGTAAAGGTGGATAGTGAAAGGATTTTGGTTTCAAAACAAATTTGGAATGTTTGCAGTTGAGGTGGAGGTGACAGGAGCCCTCAAGACCACCCCACCACATCAAGAACAGAAAAACAACTTATCGACAGCTCCACAGCCCTTCCCAGAAGTACCATAGGGGCTCTGGTCGTCTGGAGGGGGCAGCTAAAAACCCAACCTGGGCCATGGCAGTTTGGGGTGGGGGGAGACCCCAAGTCCTAGCTGGGAAGTTCACAAATGCTTGGCCACAAACTCTGCAGAGGAGGGTTTGATTTTGTTAAGGATATCCTCCTTTAACTCAGGAGGCATGGAGTGACACAGCACTTGAGATGATACTATGTGGTGAAAGGCTCTTTGCTCTCTCTGGGAGCCTACTCTGTGCCAACCCAGGCGACTCCAGCAGGGCCTGCCGCGACTGGCCAGGGGTGAGCGGCAGGCAAGCCCTCTTCTCTTCGGTATAAGAAGGACTTCAGGCTCAACCTTCCTCCACTTCCTAAGTCTGACACCCACCCAAGACACCACAATCACAATCGGGGAGGGCCTTGACTCTGGGGATCATAGATAGAAAACTACCCTAGAAAATCAAATATCCTTCCTGGCCAGAGGAGCAGGGTGTCCAGGTCATCAGGGCCCAGCAGAAACACGAAAGGGCCTTAAATACTTCCTCAGGGACCAAGGAAAGACTAACAGGAGCGATATGCAGGTGACCCCAGCCCCGACCCCAGAACCATGTCCAGCCTGCCCCAGGGGCGAAGGTGGGAGACATTGTGTACAGTTTGTTTACTTGCTCAAGGAAGAGACGTGTGTTAGGGGATGGCTGCCGCTGGAAGGCACTTGTTGCTCCGTGCGTGCTGGGATGCCCAGCACCAGCAGCAGATGCTCCCGGGCACTCTCCCAAGCTTAACGTCAAGCTGTTGCTTAGATGCAGCTGCACTCACGGCCCTACTTCTGCCTCTACCCGACCCCATCACCCCAAGAAACCCTGAGTCTGCAGCTGACCCCGAATAGGAGTTGCCTGGTTGGGAGATTGCACCTGGGGGAGAGGGTGAGAGAACTTCCACCCGGAAGGGATTTAGATATCTATAAGTTTGGCTGCTTTTCAGAGGTGGTAAGAGGGAGAAGTGGCAAAAACTACTGGAGAAAGAACCAAGGCGCTGGGCATTCTCCTTGTAAGAAATTCTTTGGCTTCCTCTGTTGTATGGACCCGGGTGACCCCAAAACCTGAGGCCCACCGCCAACAGCTTCTGAACTGCAGAGCAGTTTGTAGAGCCCATCGCCAGCCGCCCTGCGTCCTGCCCTCTGTCCAGCAAGATTACAGCCCCGGAGTAGGAGCGCGTTTTGGGGTACCCTGACCAGGCAGAAAGGCTGCAGCTCACTGCGGACAGCCCTGGGCTCCCACCTCCCGTTGCGGCCAATTCCCCAGGACCACCAGGCTCGTCGTCGCCACTCCCTCCAGCTGCGCGTCTCCACTAGCCAAGCCTTGGTCCCCACCTCCCAGGAGTTGTGCGAAGCCATCACCCGCCCCCGCCTTTGGGCGTTCCGCTCGGCTTCCCGGCCCTTGCCACTAGACCCCCAGCGCTTTGCTATTCTGGGCCCCCAAACCCAGCGAGGACCCGAGTCCGGGAGGGGGCTATCCTCTCACAAAGTTTTGTAAGCGGCACCTGGAGCTCGCCGCAAGTCAGCGCATCTTTGCATAACTTTGTGTCCTGGACAAGTGAAAGCGCGCTCCTTAACGCGCGCGCGCACACGCACACATACACACACCCACACACAAACTCACACACTTCCACCCATCCTCTTACATTGCGCTGGATTGAAAACTTCTGCAAGCTTTCCGTTATTTCTAGGGGTTCCGCTGTCAAGTTGACTAGTCTGAACTTTTTACAACTCTTTCCAAAGTTCCCCTTCTCCCTCTCCTTCCCTCCCAATGTCTCCCCCACCCCCCCACCAGTAGGACTAACCTGTGGAATCCATGTCGGGTTCCTCCAATAACCCACAATGCATGCTCTTCCCATGGACAGCACAAGCGCCCCCCAAAAGTCCTGATGTTTGGGGGATCCCCTGTGCTAGAGATGCCCAGGGAGGAAGGGAATTAGGGGGGAGAAAAGAAGGTAGACAGATGCAGAAAGTGAGAGGGCAAAAGGATAAAGGAGGAAAGGGAAAGAGAAAGAAGGGGAAAGAAAAGAGAAAGAAGAAAAGAGGAGAGAGAGAAGGGAGAGTGCTGGAGCGGGGGAGAGAGCAAGAGTGAGCGAGCGAGGGGACACTCAGTAATCCAGCCGGGCAAAGCCAAACCCGTCAAAATGTTTGCGGATGTTTCATGGGAAAAAGCATCATTTTATAGGAGCCCCGATGGGAGCAATGTCATTGATAGGCCAGCCGGCCTGATGAATGGCCGCTCGTCAGATGGGGCCGTGGCGAGGCGCACTGTGAAGCCCATTGTGGGCCTGTTTTGAATAAGAAAAGCCGCCTCCGAAAAGGGGGGCTCAGAGCCACGCAATCCCAGCCCTCCGACTTCCCCCTTCTATTATAGCATTAGCAACGTTTTTCTTATTTAAAGTTCCAGAGGCCTTCTCCAGCCTTCGCCCGGCACTCATTATAGGCGAAATCAAAATTGGCTTACATGTGGCCCCCTCCCCCCTCCAGGCCCCTCCCCCCTTGGGCCCCGCGCTGCGCAGGCCGGGGGCGGGGGGGTGCGGCAGGAGACTCCTGGAGTCTGGAGAGTCGCCTGCGCGGCCACGAGTGGGGCCCCATTTCCATCCTTCTTCTCTTGTGCCCCCCTGTTTTAGTCCTGGGGTAGATTTGGAGTGGGGGCCCTGGGAATGCAGGAGAGGATATGGCTTGCTTCCCTTCCACGCGGATCCGCAGACACGCGTGGCGGCGTGAGAGCTCGAGCGGGGGAGGGGGAACCAAAGCCCTAAGACTCCGTCCCCCAAACTGAGCGCTGTACGAGCCCCTCGGGGGCTTTTCATCTATTCCTTTAGGTCTCGCTCTCCATCCCTCCTGGTCTCTGCTTCTTGCGGTCTGTCCCTCCCTCGTCCGCTGTGTCTGTCCCCGCGCCCCTCCTTTTCTCCTTCCTTGGCTTCTTGTCTCTCCGTCCAACCGCTACCGACACTTCTCTTTGTCTCTCTCCAGGACTCTGCCTCTCTTTGCCTCTAGCCCCCTTGGTCTCTCTGACCCCCTCCCCACTATTCCGGTGTCTGTCAGTCCGTCTGCGTCTCAGTCTCTCCCTCCCTCTCCCATCATCGCGATCCGCAGCGAAGTTATGAGAAGCCCAGAGTCCAAGTGGGGACGCGGTTTTCCCAGGGACCCCCTCCTCGGCGGAGTTTAAAGTACAGAAAGAGGGGGCGAAGGGCTGGGAAGTGGAAGTGGGGGGAGCAGGCTGCCGCGTCTCCCGCGGGCCGCGATAAAGTGGCCGTTCGCGGGCCTGCCGCTCTGTGATTAGAATATGAATGGGACTCGGCGGGCGGAAGAGAAAGGCGGATTACCCCGGGTGCTTTGACCATGGACAGAGGCAGCGCCGCCCGGCTACTGAGGGGGCGGGGCGGGCGCGCGCACGGAGTCCCTAACGCGGAGCAGGGTGGGGGTCTCTAACCCGGGACCCCAAGCTGCGCCTGACTTCCCGAGACCTTTTGGAAAGTCCATCAGTCGGCACCCCCCACAGGCGAGGCTAAGAGGGACAATGGGGGGGACAATGAGGGGGCAGCACGTGCCGAGTTAAGGTCACGGTGCAGGAGGAAGGAGGCTGCGAGAAAATGCGGGCTGGACAGAGCCTGGGGTTGGCTGACGGAAGCGCGAGGTTCGAATCCCGGCTCTGTGAATTCCTTGATTTCTCTAGGTCCCTGCTTCCTGGTCTGTGAAATGGTCCCAGTGTCCTCTCTCACAGTTTGCGGTGAGATTAAACGAGGTAGCGGGCATTAAAAGAGCCAGACATTGGCTGTTCCCAACACGTCCCTAAGCGGCCTTCCCATCACCCTGGTCTCAGCTAAGTGTCGCCTCCGCGGAGGCTGTGCCTGACCTCTCAGCGAGGGCCCCTTCGTGCTCTGGCTGCTGCTGAGTTCATTACTTCGTTTGCTTCTGCAGGAACTTTGTCCACAGCCATTGTCCGTGACTAGAAAAGCGCCAGGCAAGTGCTTTGCCACTGCGATGGTTGGTGAAGGGAGAGGGAAGGATCATCACTTGTCCTCCCGGTGTGGGCGGCGGCAAAGATCGCGGAAGTCAGAAAGCTGCACGTCTGGGTCCACTTCTTGTAGCTTCAACTTCTCTGTCGCTGAAACGGGTTGAAGAGTAAAAGCCGCCTTTTGTCGGCGGAAAGGGCTGAAACCAGCATAGATGGAGCTTGGCCAGGTGCATTCTGGTGGCAGCAAGGAGCACGTCCCCAATGTGGGTAGCTAGCTGTCTGGACTGCTTCATGTCACCTGAAAGTCCTTGGATGCCTGGGGGGAGGTGATCTCTGGAGGGTGAATTAGACTGTTATTACCACTGTTTATTATTCTTATTTTAATTATTGCAGGCCAAGTGGGCTGGGCAGGGCTCCTGGGGAAGGATGAGGTGAAAGAATCTGGGGGTAGAGAAGCAGCCAACTGGGGGCATAAGCCTGATGCAGACCCCTAAACCTTAGGATCCGAGCCTGGCAGGGTGCCACCTGGGAGGGCAGGAGGAGTGTTCAGTTATGACCTTGCAGCTGCCCCTGGGTACTTAAATGAAAGTAATAATCACTCGTTCGTTTCTTGGCAAATTTTTATGGAGCACCTATTGGAGTTCTAGTCTATTCTAGGAGCTGATGACGCAGTAGTGAACAAAATAGACTTTTAAAAAGTCCTGCCATCCTGGAGCTTACATGGAAGTGTGGAGTAATCTGCGTGATATATAGTTAGATTACATAGCATGTCTAAGTGCTCTGGAGGTGGTACCAGGGAAGACATCTCTGAGAGTGTGACATTTGAGCATAAAAAGAATGCTACCTAGGGTGTGGCCACAGAAGTATGTCTATTTGTGATAATTCATCATGCTGTGTGCACTTACAGTCTTGTGCATTTTTCTGAATGTATTTCAGACGTCAGTAAATGTTTACTTGGATTTAAGGCTAACAACATTTGAATAGACCCACAAAGGTGTGGTGTTAGCTCTGGTTGTAAAGACCTGGGCTGCTGCTGAAGACCCCAAATTGGATGAATGAGTGGCACAGAAGATGAGGGCCATTTATGTGGATGCCCCCCTAGGTCATCAGGCATACTCTGCCTCCACTCGCTCTTCTGTCCCTCTCCACCCTTCCCTTACACTTGATTTGGGGCTTCACTATTGGCATTCTTTGGCTAATAGAATGTGAGCAGACAATGTAAGAGTGTGTCACAACAACCAGAAGCCTTAAATGTGCTGGTGCTCTTGGACTCCTGACTTCCCTTGAGCAAGCCCAAACTATCACTGGTCCCAGAATGAGAGATCTGTGGAGTCAGCTGGAATCTATTGAGTGGATAGAAGATTTCCCTGCTTCCCAAAGGAGCTGCAGACCTGCCAGCAAGAAATAAATGTTTGTATGAGACTGCAAACTAGTTCAACCTCTGTGGAAAGTAGTATGGTGATTCCTCAAAGAACTTGAAGTAGACCTACTATTCTGTAATCCCTCTACTAGGTATTTACCCAAAGGGAAAAAAGACATTGTTTATAAAGATACTTACACTCAAATGTTCATAGCAGCACAATCCACAATTGCAAGGACATGGAAACAACCCAGGTGCCCATCAATACATGAATAGATCAATAAAATGTGATATACACATACCATGGACTACTACTCAGCCATAAAAAATATGACAACCTAGTATCTTTCATAACAACCTGCATGGAATCAGAGGCCATTCTCCTAAGTGAAGTATCACGAGAATGAAAAAAACCACCACATGTACTCAATACTAAATTGGAACTAGTTGATCAACATCTATGTGCTCATAGGGAAGCAAAACTCAATGAAATTCAAGTAGAAGGGAGGAGGAGAAGGGATAGGTAAATCCTCACCTAACAGGGACATTGCATGGGTATATCACATACTTTCTGGGTGAAGAAACACCTATAACTTTGACCTAAAATTTACAAGAGCAAATTATGTAACCAAAACACATGTACCTCATAATAAACATACTCAAATAAACTGTCTTAAAGAAAAAAAAGAAATAAATGTTTATTGTTATAAGACATTGAAAGTTGTTAGTAATAGTTTTACCATCTTAAAGGGGAAAACAGGCCTAGCAACTGGATTTTGATATATTAATGTCTTCTCCTTTAAAATAGTAAGACAATTACTAATAATGTTTTTTGAGCATTTGCTAAGAACCAGGCACAGTTACATCACTGAATCATCACAACAATTCTGGGAGATAGATACTATTATTATTATTATTATTTAGAGACAGAATCTCACTTTATCACCCTCAGTAGAGTGCTGTGGACTCACAACTCACAGCAACCTCCAACTCCTAGGCTAGGCGATTCTCTTGCTTCAGTCTCCCTAGTAGCTGGGACTATAGGTGGCCGCCACAATGCCTGGCTATTTTTTGTTGCAGTTTGGCCAGGGCCAAGTTCAAACCCATCACCCTCGGTATATGGAGCTAGCGCCCTATCCACTGAGCCACAGGCTCCTCCCTGGTAGATACTATTATTATACCCACTTACCATGAGAAACAGAGAAGTTAAGTAACTTGCTTAAGATCATATGAGAAATAGCAGCACAGTCATGATTTGAATCTGGGAAATCTGCCTCTAGAAAGAATGAACTGATACTTAAGGGGAACCTATTATAGAGGTCCTGGTAAGATAGACCCTCTGGAGATAATCTCACAGCTGTCAACTGCCTAAGAGAGTAAGCCTGAGGAAGAACCTAGTTGTTCACTCTCCAAACATTGCAGCTTAAGCCAGTGTTTCACCCAGAAACCCATGGTATTGTAGCATGTACCTCAGATCTGAGCTCATTCTCAGAGCCACCAAAAGCCAGGCCTCCAGGTCATCTGACCCACCTGGACCTATTTTTCCCACAATGCACCATGAAGCTAACCTCATTTTCTCAAACCCTTCCAGGAGTCTATGGAACTCTGCAAGTCACTGATCCATCATCAGCAAACTTACCTACATTTCACCCAACCTTTTCTTTCAATATCTCTCACCTTTCCCTAACTGAAACATGGAGATACCACCTCTCCCACAACCATTTCAAAGAGACCTTTGCCCAGGTATATCTCACATACCTCAGGCCACTGAGGTGAGGAACTTGTTCTTTTTGCTTCTGGTTGCTGTTTGAAAACCATTTCAAAAAGCAATTTTGGAACTCTTTTTCTGGAATGGCCATTACAGCTGTCATTGTATGAGTTCTGACAATTGAGTTCGCGAACTTATCCTAGAAAAAAATGCTGTAAAGGGTGGACTAGGGCTGGTGTCAGTGCCTAGTTTCCAAGGGAGAGTACTTTGAAGGTGATGGTAGTGATATTCAGCAACAAGGTATGTAGCATTTTTTTTTTGAGATGAGTTTGTGAACTTAATTGTCAAACTTGTAAGCTCCTTTAAAATTTTTTGTCATTAGACTCTATCATCACCAACCTCTTTATAGCTACCTCTACCACCAACCTTCCAGACACACGGACTTCTAGTCACTGGAAATTTTATCAGTTGGCTCAGTATGGTCATTTCCCCTCCTTCTCTAGTTATCATTCTTGGCAGCCTTGACATCCACATAAATGATCCATCCAATATCCTTGCCACCTTACTTCAAACAATATTTATTTCCACCTGGTCTTTCAACCACTCGCTGCCATGGTCAAACCATCTTTGAAATGTCAAATAATTCCTATCCTATAACTCAATCCCACAATTCTTCATCCTCATCACCATGTCATCCCTCTCATTTCCACATTTGTCTAGTTTTATCAGTTAGAATTATGTTTATTTGCAAATGAGAGAGTTTTTTTACCTAACAAGAAGCCCAAATATGGGTGTCCAGGTTGGTACACAGCTCAGCAATGACATCATGAACTCAAGCTTTTTCCATCTTTCTGCTCTGCTCGCTTCTGGCACATAGTTGCAAAATGACCACTCCAGCTCCAAGTATCACTTTCACATTCGAGGCAAGAAGGGATAACCCTTATATCAGCAGAGTAAAACCTTTCTCAGGGATGCACAGTATATTCATCATTCAAGAAAACTGTATTTCTTGTCTATCCTTATCGGTAAGGTCATCTGAAGGAGTGGTACTTGTAGCTGATTACATCACCACTTCAAACAAAATGTGGAGTTCTGCTGGTAAGAAAGAAGGGGAAATGGATATTGGCATATATATCTGCACAGTCAGATTAGAGTCCTTTCAGGAACCTCTCCTCTCCTGCTTCATTAGTTTCTCCCTTCTTGGACCTGCCTATAAATATTCTAATATTCTCTAACATCACCTATTTTTAAAAATATTACCCTTGTTGTCATAACCCTCAGTCCTGATTCTTCATCATAGTGAAAATTCTAGAAAGAGTTGTTTATAGACATAAAATCTACTACTTTATAAGTCTTTCTTTCCTTTTTTTTTTTTAAAGTTTTTTATTTTATTTTATTTTTTTGTGGGTGTAGGTTTCTACATATGTGATCATGTCGTTTGCATACAGAGATAATTGTATTGTGCACATACATTTTCTTTCTTCCTATATCTTCATTTCTTTCCTTCTGCAGAGACAGAGTCTCACTTTTGCAGCGTCACATAGCTCACAGCAACCTCCAACTGCTGGGCTTAGGCGATTCTCTTGCCTCGGTCTCCTGAGTAGCTGGGACTACAGGCACCCGCCACAATGCTCAGCTATCTGCCAAGGCGGGGCCTGAACCCGCCACCTTCGGTATATGGGGCCGGCGCCCTACTCGATGAGCCACACGCGCCACCCAACCCTTTCTTTCCTAAACTCACTTCTCTCCAGGCCTCACTAATTCTCTGAATCTGATTGTCAAGATCGCCAATCATTTCTATGTTGCCAACTCCAGTCATTAATTCTTCTCTTCATTATATTCACTCTTATCCATCCCTTTCATTCCTTCTCTCAGCTTCTGGGACACTACAGTATTCCAGTTTCCTTCCATATTTCTGTCTTCTCTGTCTCTTTGCTGGCTCCACCTTTTCTGTTTGATTTCAAAAGCTCTGGCATGTCCTAGGCATGGCCCCAGGACTTTTGCCTTGGCTACACTCTTTCCCTAGGAAATCTCATTGGAATATTTTCCAGTAAATATTCACTCACATCTCCTTCCTTGTTAGAGCAACACCTCCTTGTTTATTGACTTTGGGCTTGGCCTTGTGACTTACTGTGACTATGTGAGGGGATGAGATAAAGCAGAGGTTTAAAATGTTCCCAAGCAACTTACCTTGCTTTTGCATTTCTGCTATCAGCAGGAGACTACATCCCAACGGCTACTGGTTCAAGGATAGTGAAAGAACTTCAGAGAAGACCTGAACACAACATACTGCCTTAAGCCAAGCATAAATCACCTGCAGTCTGAAGTGGAACTGCTTCAGTTAACAGCATACCTATGAATGAAGGAAAGAAACACTTATTATCAGCCATGCTGTTTTTGGTTCCTTATGCAACATTATTGCAGCAATAGTAGGGTTAGGGGTAGGGGTAGATTTAGGATTTGGATTAGAATTAGGGTTAAGGTCTAGGCGAGTTGTATGGCGACTTGAAAAGGGGTGGCAACTGTGAAGATGGAGACAGAGAGACAAATTCAGGATATGTGTTGGAAATAAAAGCAAACAAGATTGATGGATAGAGAATAGATTTTTTTATTATTATGTAGTGGAGAGAATGGATCCTTTTATTATTATGTAGTGCCCCTCTTTGTTCCTGGTAATTTCCATTTTTTCTGAAGTCTGCTCCCTCTGCAATTAATAGAGTTATTTCAGCTTTCTTTTGAGTAGTGTTGGCATGGTATATCTCTCCCTTTACTTGTAATTCAGCAGAGTCTTTTATCTTTACACTGTGTTTCTGTAGACAGTCTATATATATTGAGTTATATATTGAGTCTAGTTTTAAAAATCTACTCTGATAATCTCTATCTTTTAACTGGTGTATTTAAACATTCATATTGAAAGTGATTTTGATATATTTATGTTAATGTCAACTATCTGTATTACTGTTTATTATCTATTGTCCAAGACTTCTTTTTCTGCCTTATTTGAATTGTGCGTTTTGTCTTTTACACTCTTATAGTGTACCATGATTCTTTTTTTAAAATGGTAGTGGTTGCTCTAGAGTGCTCCATATACATTTCTAACTAATCTAACCAATACTACTCTTCTACTTTATATGTAAAGCAGCTACCTTATCGCAGAGCATTTCCAATTTCTCTCTTCTGTCCCTTACGATATTCCTGTCGTTTATTTACTTGTCTATAAACTGCAATCACCCATTAGGTTATTACAATTATTCCTTTAAACCACAACAATCTTCTAGATCAATTAACAAAAAGATAAATAAAAGATTTTCTTTTGCCTTTATTTATTTCTCTGTCAATGCTCTTATTTTCTTTATGTAGATCTGAGTTTCCGATATCATTTTCCTTCTCTTTGAAGTTCTTCTAACATTTATCACGAGGAAGGTCTGGTGGAAAGGATCAATGAATTTCTTCATTCTTTTGTATCTAAAAATGTCTGTGAGGGCTGTCCAGAAGTATCCAGGCATTGTTAATACTATTACAGCATTAAATATGAAATGTCTGATTTCAACTCTAACATGTAGCTTATTATATATCAAACAGGAAGCAGTACATTAAACCAAAGTATGCACTTAAACTATAGACACAGTTTTGCCATCTTAATGGTAGGTAGCTTGTGTATCCAGAAGCAAAGAAGACTGGAGAGCAAGTGGTGATGAAATCAAGAAAGGCATTTTCCACAGCTTGTTGAGAATTGAATATTTTTTCTTGCAAGAAGTGGCCCAGAGCCTTGGAGAAGTGGTAGTCAGTTGGTGCAAGATCTGGTAAAAACTGTGGATGACAGAGTTTCCAAGTTCACCTTCTGTAGTTTGAGCAGTGTTGTTTATATAATATGTGGTCAAGTGTTATCTTGTGAGAGTATTGGCCTATCTTTACTGACCAATCTCTGCTGCTTAATCACAAGTATCCTCATCATTTCAAACATTTGGTTGCTGTAGACATTCACTGGAATCAACTGACTAGGTTTCATGAGGTTGTAGTGGATAATATCAGCATTGGGCCACCAGACAGATGCCATTACTGGATTTTTTTAAAGGAATATTCTGTTTGGATTGTGTTTTGGCACTTCATCTTTATCCACCCATTGTGCACTTGTGAATGTCAAAACAATCAATTTTTCATCACACATACCAATACAGTGTAGAGATGGTTCACCTTTATGTGGTGACAGCAAAGAAAAGCAAGCTTCAAGATGATTCTCTTCTGACGCTTGTTTAATTCACACAGAACCCATCTGTCCAGCTATTTTACATTGTCAGTTGTTTTGAATGGTCCAGTACTGTTAGAATAGTAACATCAAACCTTGCTGCTGATTCATGCATAGGTTGAATGGATTCGTTTCCACTATGACTTTCAGCTCATCATTATCCACTTTGGTTCAAGTCACGCACGTGACTCCTTTCAAGATTAAAATCACCATAATGGAACTCATTAGCCACATCCTTCCCAAAGACTTTGTTGGTATTTTGAGCCCTCTGTGCTGTATTGGTTCCATGATGGAATTCATGTTTGAAAATAACATGAATTTTTGACTTACTAATGGTTTCACAAAAGTTACTCCATAAAGCAATTTGAAAAATAATCACAAGCCAAAATGTACATTTGAAAGACCAAGGAAGGTACCTACCTTCACAATAAATATAACACAAGAAGTGTCGAAGTGAAATGTTAGAGATATCAACTCTCAAATTTAGTACTTAAGGTAGTTGGACATTTCATACTTAGTAACCTAATATGTGTCATATTCCATGGCTGTATACTTTCCAGACATCATTGTGTATTTCTTTACTTTTGAAGGTTGATTTTTCTGGATGCAGAGTTCTTGGTTGGAGTTTTTTCTTTCTTATAACACTTTATCACTTTATTCTCCTCTTACTTGGATAGTTTCTTACAAGTACATTGTGAGTCTTACCTTGGTTCTTCAAAAGGTAAGGTGTTTTCCTTTGGCTTTTTTTCAGATTTTCTCTTTGTATTTGGCTTTTTGCATTTTAAATACAATATGCCTAAATGGAGGGAATTTTGTTTTTGTTTGTTTAGTATTTTTCCTTGGTGTATTCTGAAATCCCTGCACCTGTAGTTTGGTGTCTATCACTAATCTTGGAAAGCTCTTGGTCTTTATTACTTTGGTTATTTCTTAGGATATGTTTATGTCTTTTCCTGATATTCCAATTATATGTGTGTTACATATTTTGAAACTGTCCCATAGTTCTTGGATTTTCTGTTCTTTATTTTCCATTCTTGTTTTGTCTTTGCATTTCTGTTTGGGAAGTTTCTAGTGACCTATCTTCAGGCTCACTGATTTCTTTTCTTAGCTGTATCAAGTCCATTAATGAATGAGCCCATTAAAAATATTCTTCATTTCTATTATAGTGTTTGTGATCTCAAGTATTTCCTTTTGATTTTCTTAGAACTTCCATCTTTCTGTTTAAGTTACCTGTCTGTTTTTGCATGTTGTTTATGTTTTCCACTAGCATCTTAACATAGTGTGTTGCAGCTCATATGCCCTATGGCTAGGAGTGAGAGTTATAAGAAATACCTGTATAGCTCAATAATGGAACACCTTGGTGGAAAGGGCATAGAGAGGGATTTAGCTCTCCTAACAAGCATGAGAGCTCGTGACATGACAGCAGTGGTGAATTGGCAGTCTCTGCACCTGTGGTGTTGAGAGGCACGCGATGAGTCTTATATTAGGCTGGAGAAGCAGGCAGTTGGAAGCACGTGCATTCTATCACAGGCTCGTTTATTCTGACTCTGTCTCCTCTCCTGCCTGCAGAATGTCAGCACGGCGTTTCTCTGCTGAAGATTACCAAGCTCTACTAAAGACTAAGATCTATCTTTCTAAGAAGACCGCTTTACTCTCTCTAAGTCACTCTCTCTCTCCAGCTAAAGTAGATAGTCCTCAGGCACCTAAGAGAAACTGAACCTGAGCAAGGTAACTTAGTGGTCCACGTCTGGAACCTAGTTAAGCTGGGCCCTGAGACCTGGCCAATTCTGGGCCCTGACGAGTGGTGTCAGAAGTGACATATGACAATAGTGATCACAATTATTTTAAATCCTCTGCCTGATAATTTGAACATCTGTGTCATAACTGAGTCCGATTCTTATGCTTGCCAGTATTGTCTTGTCTTTTGGCATGCCTTGTAATTATTGAAAACAATGTGTTGGCTAATAGAAGCTGAGTCTTTAGTGTGAGGATCAATGTTAATTGGAATGAAAGTTGAACTTTAATGTTTGCTCTAGCTATAGGTCCCAAAGGATTAAAATTCACTTAGTGTCTTTGTTTTTCATCTTTCCTTTTGACTTGGGACTTCCTGAAGGGAGTCTTCTTCCTCAGATACATTATTATTTTACTGGAAGCCTGTTGGTGTAGTGGTAAGGTGTGAGGAATGGAAAGCTTTCTGTAATACTCCAGTTGAACCTTTCAGTGGGCCTGTGTTTCTGGACTGTAACAGTCACAAGTATTTGTTCTTCAGTAACTTCCTTTCCTCTCTTCCCCTTAGATAAGACAGTGAGGCTAGAAGAGGTTGGAGTGGAAGTAATGCCCTCCCCTGAAGGCTCTAATAACAGTAACACTTTGTTATGGAAAACGCTAGAGATATACTTCATAATTATTAGTGTTTTCCTCTCACTTGCCAGAGCCATAAGGGGACCTTTCTCAGACTTTTTTGTGGAGATGGGATCTTGCTGTGTTGCCCAGGCTGGTCTCTAATTCTTGGCCTCAAGTCATCCACTTGAGTCACCTGGGATTACAGGCATGAGGCATTGTGCCTGGCTCTTTCTCCAATCTTCACAAGAACCTGAGTCGCTAGAGGTAAAATCCATGAAAATTTGAGTGGGTTTCTTTGAGACTCAGGTCCCTAAGAGCTTCTTACTCTTGCACTAATTCACATTCAGCCTGCAACAATTCATGAAAATGACCATTTAATTGTTCCTATAAGTTAATGGCTCTAGTGGTTTCTACTCTGGGTAAACAGATCTCAGCTGTGACTCTAGATCCTCCTGTCTCCATATTTTGGAGTGGCACTGTGCCCTGAAACCTCAGTTTTTTAGTGGTTCCAAAAGAGTCATTGCTTTTCAGTTTGTCCAGATGTTTCTTGTCATAAGAATGGGAGTGATAATTTATAAACTCAAGGGCCTGAATCGGAAATCAAGTCATTTGTATCATTAAGCTTTTTCTTTTTCTTTAAATTCTTTTTTAAAAGTACTCATTTAAATGTTTCCAAAAGAAAATTTAAAGATCAAATCGGTAAAACAAGCTAAAAAATATTTCATGTTTCATCCCTGTCTCATTAACCTTGTGTTCTCTTTCCCCTATAGTAACTATTTCTTAAAAAAAAACAATCTGGACTCGGCACCTGTGGCTCAGTGGGCTAAGGCGCCAGCCACGTACAGCTGAGCTGGCGGGTTCAAATCCAGCCCTGGCCTGCCAAACAACAATGATGGCTGCAACCAAAAAATGGCCAGGCAGGCACCTGTAGTCCCAGCTACTTGGGAGGCAGAGGCAGGAGACTCGCTTGAGCCCTGGAATTGGAGGTTGCTGTGAGCTGTGATGCCACAGCACTTTCTCCAGGGTGACAGCTTGAGGCTCTGTTTCAAATAAATAAATAAATAAATAAATAAATAAATAAATAAATAAATAAATAAATAAAAAATCTGTTGGCTTATCCTCCCATTTCATTGTTGTGAGCTTTAACTAAATGCCCTACACGATTGTGATGCAGAAAATTCTTGGATCCACTATCAGAGACACTCTTTTTTTTTTTATTAATGCAATCATGGGGTACAATGTGCTGGTTTTATAGACAATTTGAAATATTTTCAACAAACTGGTTAACATAGCTTTCATGGCATTTTCTTAGTTACTGTGTTCAGACATTTATATTCTGCATTTAGTAAATTTCACCTGTACCCTTCTAAGATGCACTGTAGGTGTGGTCCCACCAAATACCCTCCCTCTGCCCATCTTCCAGAGAGAAATGTCTTATGAGGGAGTCACTACATGTGCACTTGCAAAAAAGAAAGAGGAGAAAGAAAGGAAGGAAAGAAATTAATTAATTTCCAATTCAGAGAATTACAAGATAAATAACCACCTTACCATTTCTACAAAGTTCTAGAAAGTTAACTCAAAAGGTCTAAATAACAAAAAGTCTAGCACAGAGAGGTTCCAAGTTTGACTAATTCAGAGGCTCAAGAATATCATCATTGCCCAAAGTTTCTTTCACATTTATGCTCTGCTTTCTTCTTTATCTTGTTCTCTGCTTATCTTTCCGCCAGACTACACAATAATCTCCACGAATACCTTCACCTCAAGGTCTTAGCTTGCCAGTGCACATAGCCTCCACCTTGCTCCTGTTTGATTCCTATAAATAGTTCACTTGTGAGAAATCATACTCACCACAGATAGCACATTTCTCAAGATGGTATCTTCAAAATGGGGCAGTTTGGTTTAGTTTAACAGGTGTAAAGAAGACCCATGTCTCCAGCGCTGCAAAAATGCCTCTTCCCCTTCTTTTTCATGAGAAAGATGGATTTATCACAGTGAAAGGCTTTACTCTTGTAACCATTGTTTTGCATATAGCAGACAGGATATGCTTAGGGAATATAAAAAGAATGAATGAATGAATTTCTACTTTTAAAATGTATAAATAAGAGAAAATAATTTATACATTTAATGTAATTCCAAGAAAAATTTCAATGTAATTTTAGTTCTTCTGGAAGTGTAAATATATTGGTGAGATTTAATCAAAAAAATTTGTGTCTATAAATCTTTTCAAAATATTTTTGCCTTTGTCAAATATTAAAAGCAATAAATGTTTGCTATAAAAGCTCAAATTATATGAAGGTATATTAAAATTAATAATCTCCCTTTCCCTCTATAATTTTGTTGTGATAATACATATTAATAGTCTGGTGTATATGATCCCACACTTTTCTTTACACCCAATCATAAACATATTAATAATTGGACAAGAATATTTCATAGTTTGGTTTTATCATAATTCTCCAATCTTTCCCTTACTGAAGGTCATTCAGGATTTTTCCAGGGTGTTATGGTTTTGTTTTGTTTTGCCAGTACAGATAATGTTACAATAGACCATCTTTGCACATACGTTCTCAAACCTGGTGCTTTTATTTCTATGAAATAAATTGCTGTGAAGGATATTGCCAGGCCATGTAATATTTTAATTACCCTGATGCATTGCTTTCTCCAAAAGTTTAACAGTTCATACTTCCACCTCCAACATAAGAAAGTACCAGTTTCTGCATGCCTTTCCATGCACTCCATGTTATTGCTTATAAAAAAAAGTTTTTAGTCAAATGTAGAGTAAAAATGGTAGATAATTGCTATTCTAACTTGTATTTTGTTGAGTACTAGTGAGGTTCAACACATTTTATTGTGTTTGACTTGCATCTGGTCCTTTATGAACTGCTTGTGTCAGGCAACCTCTGAAATGGTTCCCAGGGACCCCTGCCTTCTGGGATTCATGTACTTGTGTAATCCTCTCTACTGAATGCAGACTTGACCTAGTGGCTCCCTTCTGATTCACAGAATATGACAAAGGTGATGGGATGTCACTTCAAATTTTTTTTCCTTTCTATAGTTCTTTGAGGGATTTTCAGGGGTCTTTCTGGCCAGATGTGGTGGCTCACACCTGTAATCCTAGCACTCTGGGAGGCCCAGATGGAAGAACTGTGTGAGCTCAGGAGCAAGAGTCAGATCCTGTCTCTACTAAAAACACAAACAATAAGCCAGGCATAGTGATGCATGCCTGTAGTCTCAGCTACACAGAAGGCTAAAGTAGGAGGATCACTTAAATTCAAGAGTTTGAGGTTGCGAGGCTGAAGCCCGGCAACAGAGTGAGACTCTGTCTCAAAAAAAAAAGAGGTCTTTTTGTTTCCAAAATTACAAAGATAGTGTTCATTTTTTGTTCACTTCCTTAATCTTTTATCATTCCATCTGGGCATTTAATGCAAAGGTAGCTGATCTTTGTATGAAATATTTTCCATTATAATTAACAATTTCTTTTCACCAAAACTGTTGTCTTAGCTTGACCTGTCATAAGAAAGTACTATAGACTGGGTGGCTTAAGCAACAGTTCTAGAAGCTATAACTTCAGGATCAAGACTACAGCAATTCAATGTCTGGTGAAGGCTCTCTTCCTAACTTCCAGACAGACGCCTTGTTGCTATGTCCTCACATGTTCTTTCCTCAATGCATGTGAAAAGAGTGAGAGATTCTCTCCTTCCTTTTTTAATACTAACATGCAATATACATTTATGCTTGCCTATTCTTTAGAGGGAAAAGATGTTCTGGCTTCATTAGTCATGAGAGGAAACCTAGCTCTTTGGACCACGGAATTATAATAACCAGAAGTCACCAGGTAGCTAAGCACCTTATTAGGAGAAATTAAAGTAGTGACTGGATACTTGCATGGCAAAAGCACCAATAAGAGGTCACAGTCTAGTCTTTAAAACAGAGGAAAGGCTTCCCAACATGATCCCCCCACATGAAAGATTCTCTTTCCTGACTGATCATAGAGTAAAGGCTCATCCACTTTCTGCACTCAAAGACAGCCATGTGGTCATCTGATTGGGGCATCCCAAGATGATCAGAGGAGACGCGAGACACAGATGCCATTCATTGAAGAACTTTCATTTAGGTGCTTCACCTTCATGCAGGTGCTTCCTGACATCTTTGTCTAAATGGCTGACACACTCTTTGGGCAAGAAAAGCATTTCAAAGCATGGTCCACAGCTCCTACAAACCCTTTCCTCTGCCCTGGGGAAATGAGAGATGGGTCAATCTCTCCATCTGATTTTCTCTCTTTGTTCTTTCTGCCAAAGTGCCCCCTGTGAGGTAATACCCTGTAGTCTGACCTCAGCCCCAATGTCACAGTTCCAGCCAGAGGAAGGGTGAGGCCCAGCAAGGTAATGAACCTGTCAAGTTGCTTTCAGTTTTTATAAAGGTAGCTTTTGATGCTACTAAGATGGTGATGAAACAAACAAGGACATTTCAACTCAGGAATAGCCAAAAGGAAGATACAGGCAGTCCCTCAAGTTACAAACAACTGACTTGTGTACAACTCATGCTTATGAATGAAGGGTATTACAGTGAGTCCCCAAGTTGCAAACATCTGACTGACATACAGCTTGCACTTATAAAAAGAGATTATCAGGCTCGGCGCCTATGGCTCAGTGGGCTAAGGCGCCAGCCATGTAAACCTGAGCTGGCGGGTTCGAATCCAGCCTGGGCCTGCCAACCAACAATGACGGCTGCAACCTAAACAAAAATAGCCGGGCGTTGTGGCAGGCGCCTGTAGTCCCAGCTACTTGGGAGGCAGAGGCAGGAGACTCGCTTGAACCTAGGAATTGGAGGTTGCTGTGAGCTGTAATGCCACGACACTCTACCCAGGGCAACAGCTTGAGGCTCTGTCTCAAAAAAAAAAAAAAAGAAAAGAGATTATTATAGGTAATTGATAAATGTATATGTTCAAACTTACATATAAATTCAACTTGAGAACAAACCTATAGAAGCTATCTCATTTTGTAATGCAGGGACTGCCTGTACGCACAGGGCCAAATATGGGTAGGAGGTGTGTGCCTCTCTTGGGCCCCTCTCCCACAACCTCGAGGTGGTCACCAACTTATAAGGCCACCAATCCCATTGGATTAGGAATCCACTCGTAAGACCTCATTTAAACTTAGTTAGCTCTTAAGGCACTACTTCCAAATACAGTCACATCAGGGTTAGATCTTCAACATATGAATTTTGGTAGGACACAATTCAGTTCATGGGAACCATCTGCTAAATGACCTGTATTTTCCTCCCTGGATTGTGGCACCATCACAATCATACTTAGCTTCCTGCGCATGAACTCTCTGGTCTTCTTGTTCATGTATTTACCTCTTCCTCATCCAGTTTCACTTTATTTTTATCACTATGGTTGCTATGAGCTAGGCTGAAATTTCTTTATATGTAGTAGGGAAAATTCCCCCTTCTATTATTCAAAATTGATTTAGCTACTTACAGAACCAATTTTTCATATATATCTTAGAAGAAATTTGTCAGTGTTATATCAAAAGTCCTTGAATGATTTTAATTGAATTTGCATTAAAATTGAAATTATTTTGAGCTGAATCAGCATGTCTACATGTTAGTCATTCCATATATGAATATAGAGTAATCTGTTCATTTATTTTTTTAAATGCCCTTTAATCAAGTTTCTGGGTAAAGTCTGCCACTGTTTGATTTAGTCAGGAGACTTTACGGTTTGACTGCTATTGAGAATGCTAACTTAATTGTTCTGATTTTTTTTGTTTTTTGTTTGTTTTTGAGACAGAGTCTCACTTTGGTGCCTTGGTAAAGTACTATGGCATCAACAGTTTACAGCAACCCCAAACACTTGGGCTTAAGTGATTCTCTTGCCTCAGCCTCCCCACTAGCTGGGACTATAGGTGTCTCAGCCTCCCAAAGTGCTAGGATTATGGGGGGGAGCCACACACCTGGCTATTGGTTCTGTTTTAAATACGGTTACTGCTGGTATACAGGAAAGCTGTTGGGTTTTTCCCCATACTATCTATACTAGAGGCATGCAGCAGCCATGGACATGCGCCACTCAGATTTTCTTTAAGAGAAATCACTTTGGGAGCACGGTTGATTGAGAGCTGCTGCTGTCTCTCTGCTCCACCATCTGGGTCACACTTTCGCAGGCCACTCTCAGCCAACGACTGGGTGCAACAGGGGGTGAGAGAAGTGGTTCATTTTCTCCTGATGCAAACCTTGGCTTGAGGGCTCCCTACTGGTCTGGCTGAAATACTTCTTAGGACCCTGTTGCAGTCTAGGATTTATCCTTTCCATTCTTCCTTCCTTCCCTCTCTCCTTTCTCAGGTATCAGAGGTGCGCTGCAGTGTGAAGATTCTCCCCACCTTTTTCTTCTCCATCCCCTTTACCCTTCACAAGAATTTTTTCCCTAGTAAATCCCTGGCTGGTCTAGTCTTTTTGGCTCCTGCTTCTTGGAGTACCAGAACTGAGACAAGGAATAATTACATATAGTAAAATGCACAGATCTTGTTTGTACTTCCATGAGTATGACAAACGCTTATGCCTGGGGATTTCATCTATCAAGTACACTTGCTGACTTATTTATATCAATTGTCATTTTGAGTATTACATATATATGCGAGTATTAAATATGTATGTTTATATATGTATGCATGTATTTCAAAGCTTTCTTAGGCGAATATACAGGTATAATCATATATCTATTGAATTATGTTTTACCACTAATAACATCCTTCTTTGTTATGTATCTATTGGTCTGATGATAAAATTGCTTTATTCCTGAATATTATGCCATAAAAAGTAGATATCTTTTCACAGATCATATTTCTCTGGTATATTTTTCTCTTCTATATTTTTAATCTTTTTGTATTCTTTTGCTTTCAGCATCCCTTTCATAGATAATATCAGATAATGACCCTCTCTGTCATTTTTGTTTTATATATAGTGAGTTTTTTTAATATACAGTCTTCCTTTTCATATATTCTATTCATCACGCTTTCTTTTTTTTTTTTTATTCTCCCTTTCTATTTGCCATCAGAAAAGGACAATTAAATTAATGTATGTTTTACTAAGTTATGGACAACTACTAGAACAATGAAATTAAATGTATCATCTCATTGGCGGGTCCACACTTACGGCGCATCTTGGAAGGGTACAGATGAAACTTACTAAATGTAAAATATAAATGTCTGTACACAATAACTAAGAAAATGTCATGAAAGCTATGTCAACCAGTTCAATGAAAATATTTCAAAAGAATTTATAAAGAGCTTTAACGGAGTAACAGCTTCCTTGCGGCTGGGCACGGTGAGACTGGGGAGAGAGGACTTCAGGCATCTCTGCCAGGCAGGATCTGCCCAGAAACTTCCCTTTGGGGACACAGGGAGACAGCGTGAGGCTTCTGGACACCCTGAGGAAG
>CAUYON010037258.1:0-13819 GCA_963573935.1 Arctocebus calabarensis | reverse complement strand
GCCTGGCCATTTTTTGGTTGCAGCCATCATTGTTGTTTGGCGGGCCCGGGGGCTGGATTCGAACCCGCCAGCTCAGATGTACATGGCTGGCGCCTTAGCCCATTGAGCCACAGGCGTGGAGCCCTTCTATTTTTTTCTAATACTATTTTTACTATAACGATCATTTGTCAAACAGCTTTATGATAATAACAAAAACCCAACACCTAACACGTAGCCCTTTTATATGCCTTATTTAAATGATACAAATCATTTGGCTTTAGCTTTCTGGGTGCATTTCATTTATTCATGTTGACTCAAGTACCAAGTGATAAACAAATGCCACCTTCAACTTCACGTGAGGAGGGCACCTCTGTGAGCCATGCTCTGCTCAGCACTCAGAAGACAAGAGAAAAAGAAATTGGCATTCTCAAGGCAGATGATTGAATTAAGACTCAAACTTCCTAATGTCTCGACCCTTTAATACAGTTCCTCATGTTGTGGTGAAGGGTCCTTAGAAGGTGACAGGATCACCACAACATGAGGAACTGTATTAAAGGGTCATGGCATTAGGAAGATTGAGAACCACTGAATTAAGAGACCTCAGTCAGTTACATTTCAAATGCAAGGCCTCCGTTTATGCTGTCTGATAGAATTCAGTGCCATCATTAGGATAAATAAACACATCAGGCATTTAATATATATGCCGAGAGGAATGTGATAAAAGGTAGAAAAACCTTTCCTGTGCTGTATCAGTTTATTTTGCAGCTCTAAGCCCTGCTGTTTGCTCTAATTCTCCACAATAACATTTTAACTTTTCAGCTAAACTATTGTACTAGATGTATTTAAAGCTAATTGTTTGGCATTATAAGATAGTATTTGGTTTTCTATTGGCTTTGTAACAAATTTTTTTTATTAGAGCATCAGTGATTTCCAAAAATTAAAAATATATAACAGATAAATAATGATCATGTAGCTGGGATGTCTGGCCTTATTGCTGTGTGCGGCTGAGGCTGTGGTTTGGGCAAGACATCTTGGGCTCAGCTTCTTAGATGCTGGGTCCTTCTCTTAATTCAATTGCTTTCATTCTTTTTTCAAAACAAAAGTTATTTTTCTTTTCTTTTCTTTTTTTTTTTTAGAGACAGAGTCTCACTCTATCGCCCTTGGTAGAGTGCTGTGGAGTCACAGCTTACAGCAACCTCCAGCTCTTGGGTTTAGGTGATTCTCTTGCCTCAGCCTCCCAAGTAGCGGGGACTACAGGCGCCAACCACAACTATTTTTTGATGCAGTTTGGCCAGGGCCGGTTATGAAAAAGTTATTTTTCTATTACAGAAAATCTAAAGAAATGTAAAACAGTAAACACAAAAACTAAAGAGACTTTCTGTTCCCTTTTCTTACCAACATTCATCCATTCTGTAAATACCTACTGAGCACTGGCTGTGTGTCAGGCACACTGCGAGGCACTGGTATTATTGTGAATTGCTAAAGGCCAATTTTGACTGAATGTAAGATTTATAAGTAAAACATTCTTTAATGAAAATGTAATTAGATAAAGTTTGTCTTTAGTCCTCTGCCCCTCATAGTGAGCCTCCGTCTAGCTTTTCAGAATTCCCTTCCCAACCCATTAGGACTCTGGAGTCCTTCTATGCGCTTCTTTATCCCAACAGAAAACTTCCTTTCTGGAACAGTTCTGATTATTGATCATGACAATCTAAAAATGACAGTTGGTAGTTTATAGCAATCTAAAGTTCTTGGACTTCTGGGCTCCTAAAGCTGTTGTTAAATCAGAAAACAAAAGACAGCACATGTGTATCTATGGTAATGGTGCAAGAACTAAACAGAACAGAAGATGTGGTAGGAATTTCATTAGTCTTTGATGTATTAAAGGAGGAAATGTTATAACCTTTAGAACAGTTTGACAAACACTTGTCTTTAAAAAACCACATATACAATTTGTAAAAAGATCATCTTCTCTGTTTACAAAATTTCAGGCTAGGGGTGTTGGGGGCCTGGCTGGTAGGTTTCTATGACTGCCTGTGGGTCAATGCTGCTCTTGCCTAAGCATTTCATATATTGCACACTAGAAGAAAAAGCAAGCTGAATGTTCTGAGAGGCGTTGCTAGTGCCCAGCTTTCCTCAACACTGTGTCTGCTTCTCTGACAATATGAATATTGGCCCCACTTGCTTAAAAAAAAGTCACCTCATCCAGCAGAAAGCTGAGCAGAAAAAGTGCCCATTTCATAGCTTTGGTGTTGGATCCTTGATCTGCTCAGACATCAAAAAGAGCCCTTCCTCCAGATTTTGAATATCAAGATTGTTCTCCAAAGAGATTTTTCTTCTAGGCTCCTCTGTGCTGCTATGTTAATTTGCAACCCAACTGAGTAGGTTAAAAATGTCTTTTGATCACACACCAACCTGGGGTCATCGGAACACTAGTGACATTCAACCATGAAAGAAAGCTAGGAGGGAAGGATCTCAAAGTGACCTTGGTGACAAAAGAGACTTCCGCAGTGAAACGTGTATCTCAGGCCAGAACCTCTCATACAATGAGCAAATTATGGCCAGCTGACATTTCCTCCATGAGTTGCTTCTCAAGTATTTGGAGAGGGTGCATTGATCCCACTCACATGGAAACCTCCAAGAACTCTCAGAAAATGCCTGCTTTCATTTAGCTTTTGTTAAAACAACTAAAATTCCCTTCTCATAATTGTGGGGACATCTCAACAACATAGTCCTTTCTTTCCCAACTTGCAACTCAAACAAATATTGTTTCATTTATTTCTTGTGGGTACCCCAGCCTCCTACCTATGTTAATAATTTTTCACACTGGAAGGCATTTCCCCTACTCGCTGAGGGTGGCAGTATTGCTCATGAGTCAGTGATGAGTACTAAGGAAATGATTTAAAGAGCTTAGCTTTATCCTATCAAAATTAAGTCTATGATGGGGATTCCTGTGGGCACCACAATATACCAGATGCCCCCCAAACCACACACTCCAGTGTGTATATAAAATTCAAAAAATAAAAGATGAAACCTAAAATGGTCATGTCAACAGAAATATATGGACAAAAATAGCCATGCTTGTGGTATTTCAAATAGGCTCAGTTCCAGATAATTAATACGATAATGCCTTAGGGTCATCCACAGACAGCTGGCTGGGCAATTTCAGATGATGTCAAATCAGTAGAAAATTTCCAGGAGGAGATAGGCTGCTATGGCTGTTATCCAACTCAACCCTTCAAGAATTTGCCACCCACATGGCTTACTAGTAGATGCCTTATGGTCTTTTCAGAGCCCTATAATAAAAGTGCTCTAATGAGACAAATAAAAAAGTCCTTCAGATTGATCTGAAGTAGAATCAAGTAACTAGAACTCAGTGATAATTCTAAACAAGATAAAAATCATTACCCAAAGTGTCCATTGGAGAGGGGAGTCCATGTGTAGGTTTAGTCAAAGTCAAATACTTCCTGAAATCAAGTTGCTTATGATGGGATTTGCTCATACCTGGAGTCAACATCATAATGTCACCTATGAACTTGGGAAACAATTGCCATCAGAGCCTGAGCAGAAATTTTGAAGAGATTACAGTGATAGAAGCTGAAAGGGCCAGTCTGCAATTTAGTTTCTACAAATGGGTCAGGGAGTTGAGGAAAGCCCCTGTTATGGAAGGCTGGGAATGTGCAGGTCTTCCTGGAAGATGCTGACTGAGAGAATTCCCAGACTTCCAGCTGAGTCACTTCTGCCTTTTATTGTCTATGGTCACTGGGGTTTGCCACTTTTCTAGAACTCAAAGAGAGAGACAGCATGGATAGCCCTATTTGCGTTTAAGTCATTAAAATAATGCAACAGGACTTTTCCTCTCTCCATTGCTTGCAATAGCAGTGAGTTGCCTGGTATTGCTACACATCAATGTCAGATATTTACTGAACCTCCTAAGAACTCTTCCTTCCTGGAGGCCATTCATATAATTTAGAAAATGTCTTCTGGAAAGAAGAGCCACTGATAGAAAAACTCAAGTTGACAAGTAATTTATCTACTGAGGGCTTACTGAATGGCAGGCCCTGTTACAGGCCCTTTGCGTGTATTACCTCATTTAATCCTTTCAAGAAGCTATAAGGAGGGCACTAAGAATATTTTTTGGTAAAGAGACTGACGCTTAAAGAAGTTCAGCTTGCCTGCAGCCATACCTAGGAATGATAGAGCCGGAATTCCAACTCTGTGCTTCCTTCCTGGAAGAGAGCAGATAAATTTATGAAACAATTGAATAGGATAGTAAGTTCTTAAGTCTGTTCTTTCACTTGTGATTTCAGGTTGGCTGAGGAGGGCTGGTTTTCTCGGTTCTATCATGGTGTTCATTACTGTGTGACCTCAGGTGAAGTCCCTTAAATAATACCTTGATGCCTCCCATTTTGAAAATGTATCCCATTGTCCGAGGGGATGAGCTAGGAGGGGTGCTGATATGATCTACAAAATGTGAGGAAAAGGAAGAGCATCTTTGTTTACCTCAGGGGATGATGTAGGAAGGCTGGAGCCTGGAGATGAGCAGTTGATTCAAGGATTGTCACACCTGTGGCTCGGCTCTCACCAGGGAACCCATTCCCAGGGCATCACCTGCTCAGGGCCCATCGTTGCCTCCTGTGCCATTCTGGGAGCCCCTTCCCTCCTTGACAGAGGTCTTACTATTGGATTCCCTCTCTCCTCCCACAGATGAGACCTGAGAGATATGTGTGCCCACCCTGGAGCTACATAGTTGGATGGGTAATACCTTAGATGTGAGGAATGAAGAAATACGGGCCAGACACCTCGTGGGTAAACAAAGAAAGACCCTGCTCTTCTTAAAGTAGTGCCTTCTGGGGCACTGAAGTGAGTCCCCAGCCCAGTAATAGACTGGGTGCTTTGTGGCCTCTGTGCTGTCCAGGGGTTCTAGGCCAGCCATACGAGTCGGGGGTTGAGATCAAAGCTGGTGCTCAGTCAGCAGAAACTACAACTGGCTTTTCCAGATTTATTTTATAGTAACTGTGGGATTGGGAGATTCTCACTCAAAAACAATTTATTTTATAGTAACTGTGGGATTGGGAGATTCTCAATCAAAAACAAGGTTCATTGATTTTGAATATGCCAATTATAAGTAAGTAAGGACAGAGAGCAGGGAGGGAGTCAGATTCTAGTGGGGCTTCGGAGAGTAGGGATGATTTGGGACAGGCCTTCACTATTGTGACCATTTTTTCATCACACATAAGTGTGGGCTATCCCAGGAAATTAATATTATAAGTGTAATTAAGGAACAGAGAAACTAAATTGGCATTTCTCTAACTAAGACTTGCTTAGGAAGCACCTGGGAGAGTTCTTAAAAATTCAAATCTCTATTGACACCTAGTGAATCAGGGACAATCCCTTAGCATCTGATCAGAAATGATAAGAGCTCCTTTGTGATTTAAATGGAATTGTGGTTTTCAAAATGTGGTCCTCAAACCAGTATGAGCATCCTGTGGGAACTTACTAGAAATATAAAGTTTTGGACCCCACCTCAGACCTACTACTGCATGAGAAACTGGGGAATGGGCCCAACAAGCTCTGTTTAACAAGCCCTCCTGGGGATTCTGACGTATGGTCAAGTTGGAGAACCTCTGGAACAGAGAGTTCTCCATAGGCCTATAATGACACAAGTTAGCCGTTGAACCAGAAATATGAGGATGGGACTCTGAAATCTGAATTGTTGTTATGCTTCCCTAGTGATTTTGTTGTATGCTTGTTAGAGAGTTATAGATCTAGAAGAACATAAGTTTTCTTTTCCTTTTGTCTTTTGCCAAGGCATTTCCACAACATCCGCAAAGCTCAGAACTGGGATTGTTCCTTAGTTACTAAAAGTCCACTCATTTGGGCAAAAGGTAGGGCAGATACATCCTTCTGTATCTTCTGTATAAACCTGGGGTGGCTGTTTGTGAGTGTGTTCTGTGTGAGTGTACGTGTGAACATGTGTGTGCACAAATCCCAATGAATGGTCAACCTGTGCCCAAAAGATTGTTACTGTTGCTACCGCTGCTATGCCTTGAAATTTATCAATTCGGCCTTTGTGTTATTAAAGCACCTGCAATTTTACCAATTCAAGATATATTTGTGTTAGTGGTCATCTTTTCAAAATTGAATAGTAAAAGTGTTTTCCTTTCACTATGAATACAGAGAGGGCGTGTTAATGTATGAAAGTAAATAGATGTTAGCATTGCAAGAATTTCTAGAGATCATGTAATTCTGTTCTTTTCTCATGATGGTGCCATTTGCCATTTCAGCGTGTTTCCCCCAAATGACATCCATAATGCTCAAGTCAGTTACCCGCAAACGCCAAGGGGGACACTACTCACTACCCCTGGCAATTTTAGGCAAGGGAGGTCCAGACAGTGACTGCCAAGATGACGCCAATACTACGATCCACAGGCTCTAGCAAAAGATATTGTTGGGAGCCAACTGTCTTTTGTCATGGCTCATCAACTTGAGGAAACAGGTTTCTTCTGTGGGCGTAGTTTTTCAAGAAATTGAGGGTGCAATTTTATAGACTCAAACCTCCATCCATCTCTCTGAGAGGGATTGTCGCATGTCCCCTGTTGCTTAGACATCTCTTTGTATATTTTGACAGAATAAACCTTAGGAAAAAAGACTTTTTCTGACCAGTACCAGAGACATCAGATGTAATTATCAATGCTAAACCCTTCCTGGACTGCCATCAAGGTTCCCTTCACATCCCAATGCATCCTGGTCACCAGTCAGGAAGGTAGGGATGTATTCTGTCTCCCTAGAGAATTGCACTGATACAGAGTTTCTGGCGAATTCTATGCCTCCACTGCTCAGGCAGGCCCCAGACCACACCAGTGAACTGCACATGGGGTTATGGGACAGCCTGCTGCTGTTTGATTGGTCATTTTTATCCCTCTCTTTATCCTGTTTGGGCTGGAAACTAGGATACCTCTCTTACTAAGATCCATGCTTCTCTGGAACCTCCCAAGGAGACTCGCTCCTAGCCTGCTGCATCACCTGTTCCTCTGGCTGTCCAGAGTGTCCATCAGCCAGCAAGTGTTCTGATCGGGAAGCAGGGGAGGTATAGTTGTGTGTGAGACTTGTAACTGGTGTTTGGGTTCCTGCCAAGAATATATAGGCTCTCTCTGTGCTCTAAACAAAGCCCTCCATAAATAGAGAAATCTTAACCATTTGAGATTGCTACCTTCTCTTGATGACTCTCCATTCTCTAGACAAGCACCATGCTGAACAACTCTTAATGGAATTGGTGCTTTAGTATCCACAAACTCATATAGCTCAGGGATGATGATGGGCAAAGCCGTCCAGAGTTCGGGAACAAACAATAATTTTGTTCAGCTTATGTTATGTTTTTCTATCTCCCTGTGGTTCTGAATTGTCCTCTCTAATCTCCTGGGCAGGAAGATCCTGATCTATTTCAATATCCTATTAAACCAGTGATTTTTCAACCATGTGCCACAAGAAGATCTTAGGTGTGCTGGGAAAAATTTTAAAGATCATTAATTAAATTATTTTCAAAAGAAGTTCAAAGCAGAGTAAATATATTTCTTTTTTTCGTTCTTTTTTGGGATCAACATAATTTAAGTGTGTCATGTAAGTGTAACTGTAAATTCGAGTGTGCTGTTAGATAAAAAAGGTTGAAAAACATTGTATTAAACCATCTCTTGAACAAAATACTAAAGCTTGCAGCAGCACACTTGCTGGGAAAACCTCAAGGGTTCTGAATTAGGAAGCCCACCCATGTGACATTGTGTTCAAGAAAGGCAACTTTTTTTTTTTTGAGACAGAGCCTCAAGCTGTCCCCCTGGGTAGAGAGCCATGGCATCACAGCTCACAGCGACCTCCAATTCCTGGGCTCAAGTGAGTCTCCTGCCTCTGCCTCCCAAGTAGCTGGGACTACAGGCATCCGCCACAATGCCCGACCATTTTTTTGGTTGCAGCCGTCATTGTTGTTTGGCGGGCTAGGCTGGATTCGAACCCTCCAGCTCAGGTGTACATAGCTGGCGCCTTAGCCCACTGAGCCACAGGCGCCGGGCCGAAAGGCAACTTCTTGAGATCAGAGGTGAGTGATTTTGCTGTGAGACTCATCCTCGACAATAATAAAAAATGGCTACACGTGTTGGTGAATTATTCCCCTCTGTTGCTCCACAAATGGGGTTATTAGCTAATTTCAAGAAGAAAAAGTTGAAACAGGTACATTCCACGTGGCTTGGACTTTCTGAGGCAAAGGGTCTTACTAACTTTTGACGCGACTAGTTCCACGGAGCCCAGGCCAACACTCACATCATGGGCAGGACCATATTCTAGGGGCGGGGCCATATTCTGGGGGCGGGACCATATTCCAGGGGTGGGACCATATTCTAGGGGCGGGACCATATTCTCCCGGCAGCTCTTACTGAAACAACTTGAGAGTCTTCTCAGTGAGGGTTGCACTCTACAGGAATAAAAGTTAGTCATCAACAGATTATTTCCTATGTTTTGGGGACGTTCCTTGGCAGAAGTGCTTTCGACCATACACTTTACAGTTTCCGGATTGCGTGAGATCAGATCTGTCACGTCCAGATCAGCGTGACCGCCTTCTCCTTGGGGTGAGGAGACACCAAGGCATGTGCCAAGCAGCTAAAAATGCAGGATTGATGCCTTCTCCTAGAAATGGAGACTCCAAAGGTCCTTCTTCCCAGAAAAATCTCTATCCTAGGAATTTTGCCCCCTTTAAACATACATGAAATTTCCACGTGACAGCAAAGCTATATAAGTTCACTGTCAGTGTTGGTGCTGTGACTTGTCATTCTTCCACGGTTCTCTCCCTGTGTCAGCGCACCCTCAGCCTTCCTGTCCTTTGCCTCTTTTGCCTCTGTTGACTTCTCCCCCCCCCTTTTTTTTTTGAGACAGAGTCTCACTATGTCGCCCTTGGTAGAATGCTGTGGTGTCACAGCTCATAGCAACCTCAAACCCTTGGGCTTAAGTGATTCTCTTGCCTCAGCCTCCCAAGTAGCTGGAACTACAGGCACCTGCCACAATGCCTGGCTATTTTTCGGTTGCAGTTGTCATTGTTGTTTAGCAGGTCCAGGCCGGGCTTGAACCCTCCAGCTTCAGTGTATGTGGCTGGCACTGTAGCCACTGAGCCACTGGTGCTGAGCCAACTTCTCCCATTTTGACTCTGGGTCTTGGTTCCTACTTTTCTTTTGGATACTTGAATTTGATCCTCTCTCTCATTAAAATACTCTGAATTAGAAATCAATTCCTTCTTGTTACAAGACTTTAAAAATCTATCATCTGTTCCACATACAGAAATCGTGGATATGAAACTTCATTCTCTTCTTAGTGGAATGTAGAAAGGGTGTGTTAACTGAGACTTCTATTTTTTTAAAATGTTTATTCTGTCTCCTACACACAACACACACACAGAGGAATCATTCCTCCCTCACCACTAGTCATTCAATTTCTAGTTCTCTCTCTTTATTTTTTTGAGACAGAATCTCATTCTGTTTCCCAGAATGAGATTGCTCTATCCCCAAGCTGGAATGCAGTGGTAGCTTCCTGCAGCCTCAAACTCCTGGGCTCAAGTGATCCTCCTACCTCAGCCTCCCAAGCAGCTGGCACTACAGGTGTGTGCCACCACACCCAGCTCCAGGACTCATATTTTCTGTTTGCTATAAGTTGCTCCTTGGCTTCTTGGTTCTCTCTGATTATTTTGGTTTTGTACCTTGGTTCTACCATCTCTTTCCCTAAAAAAAAAAAAAAATAATAACCTTGGACTTTGCAAACTTTCAAACAATATGTGTGCTAGCTCTGATTCCACCTTGGCTCTGGGCCTCACTCAGCACTGCGGGTCACATGCAGATTAGTCCACACGGAGAGTAAAATGGTGCTGATGCTGTAAGTTCTGTTTCTGTAAGTTCAGCTTTCAGGTAGTTGGAGATAATGATCTCCCAGCAACTTTGCTTCTCCTGCTAAGCAATTCCTGTTCCGCATCTATTCCTCATATGACCTAATCATTTTCTGTCATTACCATCCTGAACCTTCTCCGTGGACAGGCTCCAGCTGGTCAGTGACCTTGATCTTCATGGTGTGTGGCTCCTTCAGCAGTCCAGGCAGCTGGGATGTACATTTCTTGCTACTTTTTTTTTTCAGTATAACCAAAAATCTGTTTGTCCACTAAGCATGTGTGACACTTCTCAGCTATCTTACTGTTAGGGATTTAAGTCAACTGCTTCTCTTTTCTTTTTTACTTTGTATACTATTTCCTCCCACCCTTCTCTTTGCCTCCTGAAACTTGAGTTTCTAGAGACTTTGTTATTTGGGCATCTTTGATGCTTTGGCTACATTGTCCCTTTGTTTCTTAATGGGATCATTTGTAATCTCATTGTCGACATATAGTTTTTAAAAGGTTGATCAGCTCTCATGAATCACCTTTATATTTATCACATCAGACGTGATTTCATGTCGAAGGGACAGAAGAAGGAAGTTAGAGGTTTCTTCTTTACCCATCTTGTTTTCCCAGATGCATGGAATATGAAGTTGATTAAAAAGCACATTTTAAAAAATATATATGTATTTTTTTGAGGGGATTCATTGAGGGTACAAAGAATTAGGTTACCTTGGTTGCATTTGTTAGATAAAGACCCTCTTATAGAAAAAGCACATTTTTTAAACATGAAAAATGAAAATTTTAGGAGAAATGTGGCGTTGCCCTCCTCCTACAAATTCATTTATTCATATTTATTCCTATTATTCATATTAAACATGAGTAATGACAATCACATTCAGTTTTAAGGAACATCTTTTGAAAATCATCAGATTTCAGAAATCTCCTGGTGTCATGATCTAAGTCTCCCCCAGGTATGCTTTACTGTCAGTAGCAATAAGTTTCCCAGATCCAAAAGCCAGATAAACACCCCACTTCAGCAGCTACTTTGCCTACTAGGAAGTCAATAACAATTATTTTTCTGGTTCGCTTTTGACGTTTGCTCTGGTTGGGGAGATCATCATTGTTATTTGGGCCAGCTTGTATGTTTGACTATCTAGTCCATCACACTTTCTTTTTCTGGTTTTCATTCTAGTTTTTTTCTTTTTAAATTTTATTTTCCTTTTGTTAAGACATATACACATAGATCATGAATACATTTATGCATTTATGGGGTACAATGTGTTGATTTTTTATACAATTTGGAGTGCTTACATCAAACTAATTAATATAGCTGTCACCTCATTTACTTGATTATTGTGCTAATACATTTATGTTCTGTACTTAATAGATTTGACTTGCACCCTTGCAATATGCTCCTTAGGTGTGGCAAACAGTGGGTTCCCTCCAGTTTTTTATTGGAACCATAGCCAGTCCCTGATCCCAGAAAGTCAGTGGGAACTAACACAATCTTCATGTAACTCCTGAAAGTTCCTTCTTGGGCTGGTCATAATTTCTAACATCTCTCATCCTGACACAAGGATGTGCTTTGTTTTCACAACTCAAACATGTGTGGGAAAGCATCTTCAATGAATCATACTGCTGCCCCCTGTCCAGTGCAGTCTTTGGATAGGGACATCACTCTAGATTTGTTTATAGTAGATCATGACCAGAAATAGTTTCCATCCTGCACCAATTGTAGTCTGCTTCAAGCCCATTATTTTTTATTTATTTATTTATTTTATTAAATCATAACTTTGTACGTTGATACATTTATGGGGTTTAGGGTGCTGCTTCAATATACAATGTGAAATGCTTTCATTGAACTAAGTAACACATCATCACAATTATACTCATTTCGTAGTAGTTTTGAAATGTACCATTGCATCATGCACATTAGGTGGGGTCCCCCCGAATACCCTCCATCCTCTCATGTCCCCCTTCTTCCCTCTCTCTCCTCTTCCTTTCTACTTTCTGGGCTATAGTTATGTTTTGCCATTTGGATGAGTGTATAGGTGGTTATATGTTGATTTCATAGTAGTATTGAGTATATTGGATGAGTGTATATGTTGATTTCATAGTTGTATTGAGTACATTGAATACTTTTTTCCCCATTCTTGAGATACTTTACTAAGAAGAATATGTTTCCATGGGTTCTTACAAGTGTGGGATTTCAGAAAGAGGGGAAACTTATTCTCCTTTGGAACTGACAAAAAATCAATTTTCTAAAGAAGCTTAAAAGAAATCGGTGACTCTACTCAGATCCTAGACATTTGGGAGGATTTACAGTTTTTCACAACCCCAGTGAATCGAAAAAAGTTTGAAATATGAAGAGTATATTTGGTTACATGGGAAAAAATAGAGTACAATAATCCAAATTTCTTCTCTGAAACAAAAGCCAAATATCAAGTGTTGGTGTTATTTTAATTTTCTTGCTTAACAGTTCTGTCATTAAAGCTGCCTGCCAAATACACTTTGAACATCTCTGAAAGTATACACATCATTTTAGGCTTTCATACCAACCCATGGTTTCCATTTTAGAGAGAAGGAAACTAAAACTTGGGGCAGTATTTGGGATGAGACCCAACTAGTAAGTTCTAGAGCTAGAAAGTGGGTGACCGGCCATTCCAGTTTGGACTGTCCTGGATTTAGTCCCAAATGTCTTACATCCTGAGAAATCCTTCAGTTACATGCAAACCAGGACAACTGGTTACCCTACAAGTGAACCCAAATTTGTAAGAATCTGAAGCTCATGCTTTTTCCTTTAATTGCTCAGCTTTTATTGACTCTTCTGAGCTTTGCAATATTCCTATAAAACACTTCAGTTGAAGAACTATTAAAATACTGTTATTCATCTGTTGGAAAAAGAAACAGTGAGTAGTCCAACGCATTTTAGCTCCTTCAAGGTCTATAAGGGAATTTTAAGATCATTTACTTTTAGTATACCAGGACTTTTTCATAACTCTTTACTTTCCTCTTTGTCCAGGTTTCAATCAGTCAAGATTCCTGGTCTTTCTAAAATAGTCCCTTTAAGGTATTGACCTTGTACTGATCAGACCTGCTTTCTTTGTGTTTTCCCTTTTAGCTCAGTTAAATAACAAACAAAGGGCTTGTTTGAATTTAACCTACAAAACATTGCAAAAGCGTTGTAATCTTGAATGGAGGCAAAAATCGTGGTGTTAATTCTCATTATACAATTCCAAATGTCTCAGCAACAGTTCTTTGGTGGAATTCGAGTTTTATTAGGAGGCTTGATTTTTCAATGTGGATTTTTATATTTCAACTTTTCATTAATTCAACATGAAAGACAGGAGAAACCATTTTTTATTAGATTCTTATATCTCACATTGGAAGCACCACTGCAAAATTTTAATGAATTCAGAAGAAAATGCTGCATTTCCAAGTATAAAATAAGTTTCCATTTTAATGAGGATTAACTACTACCCTTTGGGGTGTGATGATCACGTGGAAAATACAGCTAATGCTCATGTTAAAACTTCCCAACATATTCTAGTTAATATTGAGCATCTCCCATTGTTGCTGGGTGTACATGTGCAGGTTTAATAATGCCAGTTACTATATGACCCAGTGTCAGGCCCCACATCCCACTGTAGCCTCCCAGATAACTTAAACCTTCCAAATGCTATGGTTTCCTCTTTGTGTTTGCTGTTGAATCACAAGGCATGTGAGTTAGAAACAGGATTATAGACGAGGGTAATTAAAGATTATTTCTTACCATGAACAACTTGTATTGACTTTCTTTTTTCTTTTTTTTTTTTGTAGAGACAGAGTCTCACTTTATCGCCCTGGGTAGAGTGCCATGGCGTCACACTGCTCACAGCAACCTCCAGCTCTTGGGCTTAAGCGATTGTCTTGCCTCAGCCTCCCGAGTAGCTGGGACTACAGGCG
>CAUYON010037257.1:0-20491 GCA_963573935.1 Arctocebus calabarensis | reverse complement strand
GATGGCTGCAACCAAAAAATGGCCGGGCGTTGTGGCGGGTGCCTGTAGTCCCAGCTACTTGGGAGGCAGAGGCAGGAGACTTGCTTGAGCCCAGGAATTGGAGGTTGCTGTGAGCTGTGATACCACAGCACTCTACCCAGGGTGTCAGCTTGAGGCTCTGTCTCAAAAAAAAAAAAAATACAAAAATCAATGAGACCAAAAGCTCATTCTCTAAAAAGATCAACAAAATTGATAAACCTTTAGTTAAACTGGCAAGGCAAAAAAGAAATTACAACAATCATAATTGAGGGAACATTACTACCAACTTTACGGAAATGAAAATGATTATAATGAATACTATGAACAAGTGCATACTAATAATTTGATAACTTATATGAAACAGATAAATTCTTTGGAAGACACCAATTGCCCAAATAGAGCCAGGTGTGGTGGCTCATACCTGTAATCCTAGCACTTTGGAAGGCTGAGGCAGGATAGCTTGAGCCTAGGTATTGGAGGTTGCAGTGAGAGCAAGACCTTGCCTCATGTTAAAAAGAAAAAAAAAAGAAATCACAAGAAAACTAAGACCAAAATGCTCATGAGTATGGACATAAAAATCCTCAAGAAAATATTAACAAACAGAATCCTCCAACATATAAAAATAATTATAGGCTCGGTGCCTGTGGCTCAATGGGCTAAGGCGCCAGCCATGTACACCTGAGCTGGCAGGTTTGAATCCAGCCCCAGGGCCCGCCAAACAACGACGGCTGTAACCAAAAAATGGCCGGGCGTCATGGCGGGCGCCTGTAGTCCCAGCTACTTGGGAGGTGGAGGCAAGAGACTCGCTTGAGCCCAGGAATTGGAGGTTGCTATGAGCTGTGATACCACAGCACTCTATCCAGGGTGACAGCTTGAGGCTCTGTCTCAAAAAAAAAAAAAAAATAAATAATAATAATAATTATATACCATGGCCAAGTGGGATCTGCCTTAGGAATGCAAAGTTGATTAATACCCCCAAATCAACTACTGTAACATGTCATCTCAATAGAACAAAAAACAAAAGCCACAGTCGATCATCTCAATAGATAAGAAAAAGCATTTGGGGCCAGAGGAGGCGGCTCACGCCTGTAATCCTAGCAATCTGGAAGGCTGAGGCGGGTGGTTGCCTAAGCTCAGGAGTTTGAGACCAGCCTGAGCAAGAGCGAGACCCCATCAACCCAGCTACTTGGGAGGCCAAGGCAAGAGAATCTCTTGAGCTCAAGATTTTGAGGTTGCTGTGAGCTAAGATGCCACAGCACTCTACCGAGTATGACAAAGTGAGACTCTGTCTCAAAAATAAATAAATAAATAAATATAAAAAAAGAAAAAGGACTTGACAAAATCCAATATGTTTTTATGATAAAAAACACAACAAGAAATTAGGAATAGAAGAGAATTTGCTCAATCTAATAAAGGGCCTCATTTACAAACACCTTACCACTAACATCACAGTTAATGGCTAAAGACTGTGTGCTTTTCACCTCTACTAAAATCAGAAACTAGACAAGATTGTCTGCTGTCATTGCTTCTATTCAACATTGTCCTAGAGGTTCTGTCCATGGCATCTGGGCGAGAAAAAAATTAAACAAACGTGTGTAGGCCAGGTATAGTGGCTTACGCTTGTAACCCTAGCACTCTGGGAGGTAGAGGCAGGTGGACTGCCTGAGCTCAGGAGTTCGAGACCAGCCTAAGCAAGAGCAAGACGCCATCTCTAAAAACAGCCAGGCGATGTGGTGGGCGCCTATAGATTCAGCTACAAGGGAGGCCGAAGCACGATAATCTCTTGAGCCCAAGATTTTGAGGTTGCTATAAGCTATGATGCCACAGTGCTCTACCTAGGATGACAAAGTGAGACTCTGTCTCAAAACCACCCAAAAAACAAGAAAAAGAAAACAAAAGTAGATGGCAAAAAAAGAAGACAATCTCTACTTACAGATGATTATCTTGTATATAGAAACAACTAAGGAATCAATTATTAAATGTAACAGATGAATTCAGCAAGGTTGCAGGATACAAAATCAATATACAAAAGTTAATTGGATTTCTATAAACTTCTAATGAAGAAGTCAAAAATGATTTTAAGAAAATAATTCCGTTTAAAATATCCAAAAGAATAAGTACTTAAGAATAAAATTAACAAAAGAAGTATGAAACTTACTCTCTAAAAACTATAAAACATAGTTGAAAGAAGATCTAAATGACAAAATTCACATGTTCATGGACTGGAAGACTCAATATCATTAAGATGGATATACTGATGATCAAAGAGATCTACAGCTTTAGCGTAATTCCTCTCAGAATCTAAGCTGGCTTCTTTGTAGAAATTATCAAGCTGATTCCAAAATTCATATGGAATTGCAAGGGACCCAGAAAAGTCAAAACGATCTTTTAAAAAAGTTCCACAAAGTTAGAGGACTCACATGTGCCAATTTCAAAACTTACTCCAAAGCAAGATGGTGATCAAGCCAGTGTGGTACTGAAATAAACTGAGAATCCATAAACAAACCCATGTCTATGGTCTTTACCAACACCCAGCATACAAAAGCTAACTCTAGTGTATCCATTTGAATTAAAAAACTAAATTATTTAAAAACTAAATCTATGCAACTCTTAAAACAATGAGGAAAATCTTTGTGACCTTAGATATGACAATAAGTGATCAGATCACCCAAAACAGAAGCAACAAAAGAAAAACATAACAGATAAACTGACATTGATGTCTTAGCTTAAGAAACTGGCAGAGTCACCTCAATCTGAGCAACTAGCACCCTGATCAATCACAGCCATCAAACACTGATGCAAGACTTTTCTACTAGAAAAAGGTTATGACTCGCTAAAGGCTCAGATGAGCATGAGCACTGGTTAGTAATAACTAATTTTTTCACTTAGGTAAGAGCATTGCTTTTTAGACAAAATGCCATTGCATAAACTACAGTACAGTATAACATAACTTTCATATGCTCTAGAAAATGAAAAAAATGTATGTGACTGACTTCATCATGTACCCACTTTATTGTGGTGGTCTGGAACCAACCCGCAATGTGTCTGAGGTGCTCCTGCATAAAGGAGGGCTGCGGTTTCATTCCTGTGTAGCAGTTCCATCACCACTGATGGAAACTGCTAGTCTTTCCCCCCATAGACTTGTCTTGGCAGCCTTGTCAAAGATCAACTAACTATTCTGGATTCTCAATTCTATTCCATTCCAATAAGCTTTTAGCAACTCCTTTTCTACTTAATCAGGTGGAGAATGTTTCTTGCTTCATATTATAAAAGTTGATTGGTACTGCTTTCTGCTGAATTCTTGGATATATGTTAATACCATTCTTTTTTACTATGGATGCTGTTTCTATTTACCATAATCAATCTCTAGTGACTGTAGAAAAGGAGGAGTTGGGCTACATGGTGAGATACACCAAGTTTGTCAAGTGGATAGGGAACCAATCCCTTTTTGGGGCTTAGCAGATGCAGAATCTACCCTCAATGTTTTAGTCTATATGTAAATCTGCTGTGCAGGAGAAGGGGAGAGTATCTAAAAAAGGGCCTTTGTTATTCATGCTATTGTCTCAGGAACTTGTTCTAATTTCAGTACCTTTTGGGGAAGATTCCCATTTGAGAAGGAACTTGCTTAGCATACTTATCATGGACTCTTGTAGTCCCTTTCTCACTCCTAACCAGGGAAGAAGATATGACTTACCTCATTAATTAGGTTAGAACAAAGGAACTATCTATTATGTGTGGTTCAGTCTCTTCTCATGTATAATTAAAGATAGCATCTTGCCTGCAAACCACACACTCTTTGTTTTCCTTTATCTATAAGACAGACCTATAGTTTTGGGAGCTAAAGCATTTGGTAGAGCAGTGCACCAATCGTATCTCATCACAGTTAAGCTATCCTTTCCACTGGAGGTTCTATCAGTAATGAGGCTGACATTCTGATGTACACAAGGTTGGTTGTGTGTATATAAAAGAACAGTGAGAAATAAAGCCAAGAAAGCAATCACTTAGGAGCCAAAAGTAAAATCAAGAGACATGCAGGACCATGAAAGCCTCTCTCCCTGTCACTCAAAGCACAGTTGTAGAACAGGCACTGTGCCAACTATAGATCACTTACTTCTAGGGTAGAGATTCATATACAGATGATACTTTATCACAATGTACTGAGAGTGTACCTCACTCATCTCCTATGGCTTGTATACATATATATAAAATAAAGGAAAAAAGTAACCAGTATGTAAACATTTAAAATGTTTTTCATATATACCTCTGATATGAAAAGAGCCATCATCAATTCTCTCTACCACAAGATGATCAATATGCACAGTTACAGGAATGGGTTCATGAGATGCTGCACTACTCCGAGGACTGTCATCCTATAGAAAAGGGAAATCATATTGGCAAAATGTTATTAAAGTAAATGATAACTGTAAATAAATGATCATCTTTAATGAGTATTTCAGTCAATCATATTTTTAATGAGTTAGAATATATTTTTATATGCTTTAGTTGATATAGTAAGAAAACTACCTGTTATGTTTTGACATTTCATAATTATTTTTATGAGACAGGGTCTCATTCTGTCACCCAGGCTGGAGTGTAGTGGCATGATCACAGCTCACTGTATCCTCAAACTGCTGAGCTCACCATACCCTTGAAATCCTGAACTCCCACATCAGCCTCCCAAGTAGCTAGGACTATGGGCAGGTGACACCACACCCAGTTTTGCCTTTTTAAAAAAAATTTTGTAGAGATAGGGGCTTACTACATTTCCCAGGCTGGTCTCAAACTCTTGGCCTCCCTAAACTGCTGGGATTTCCAGTGGAAGCCACTACTCCTGGCCACATTTTATAACTTCTAAGAAGGATCTCTATATCATTCAACCTAAAGACCAACAAATTCATTTTAACAAATGCTTATATATGTAACATAGAGAGCATATATTGTAAAGAAGGCATTTTCTTAGACATGAATAAAAGTCCAGATAAGCAAAGTATATATTTATAACATGAAGATATAAAAGTATTTATTAACATACTTTTAAATTTATTTTCATGTTAGAAACTTGTATCTTCATTGGCATTACTGCTGCAACAGTTTCATCTTCCAAAAAATGTTGAATATTCATAAGAGAAGATATAAGAAACTCAGTGCTGAAGTTTTCAACATGGCATTGCAGGAATCCATTTTTTTCTGCAAGCAACGAGTGTATTACAGCACCAGGCCCACTTACAAATCTCAAGGAAATCTCAGGAGAAGATTTGTAATGAATTGCAGCTTTCTGATCTGAACCTAAGGAAAATAAAACAGGAAAATAACTTTGTAGTGCTATTCAAAAATATTACTATCATTTGTCATTAAGAGGATACTGTTATTTTGTACCTTAAAACAGTGACAGACAAAATAGTTTTAATAATTAACTCCTAGTTTAAATGACATCCTATAGTACATACACAATGTAAATTTATACACTTTAATTTCAAATTTTTTAGGTAAATTTCTATGACAGTAACGCTGACTTCCCTTTATTTTTTATTTTTTGGTAATAGAAAAAAATGTATCATAACTCTGATATAATACTTAGATCATTTACTTTAGAGTGTATTTTAATGTACCTTTCTGTATGTTTAAATGATGACTGTCAGGGCATTAAAGTGATCCTTAAGCTATTTCTTCAGCAGCAGCAGGCCGGGCATAGTGGCTCTGCAATCCTAGCACCTGGGGAGGACCAGGTGGGAGGATAGCTTAAGCTTAAGATTTCAAGACCAGCCTGAGCAAAAGCAAGATTCCATCTCTATTAAAAATAGAAAAAATTAGCTGGGCATTGTGACAAGGTACCTGTAGACCCAGCTACTTGGGAGGCTGAGGCAGGAGGATCCCTTAAACCCAGGAGAGGCTGCTGTGAGCTAAGCTGACCTCATGGCCCTCTAAACTAGGGCAATGGAGTGATATTTTGTCTCAAAAAAAAAAAAAAGCAACAAAAAGCTGAGGGCCTAAAGTTTTATATGCTTAAATTTGAGTCCTCAAATAATGGAAAAGTAAATAGAGAATACATCACTAAAATGTTTGTTAGAAGACAAACCTAAAACTGAAACTACAGCAAAAGAAATATGTACGTATGTACACACAATTTATTATACCACGTATTTATCTATGTGTTGGCCTTGTTCCAAAAAATAATTACAGATGGCTTACAGAGATATAAATATACAAGTTTTAAAAACAAATTTCAAAATTTTAATAAAGCTTCCATAGAATATATAATTTGAAAAGTGAAAGTAGTAGAACTCTGAGGTAAATTACTTGTGAACTGATCCTTGTGGTAACTATATTCCTTTTTTATGCTACCTATATCCAAGATGCCTAAGAGGAAATATGCATGGTATTATCTGATAAAAGAAGTAGTAAACAAGGGGGGAAAAAAAAAGAGAAAAGGCAAAGGTATGTGTTAATAAGTCCAAATACATTATTTAAATTCCTGTGCAAGGCTTGGCATGGTGGCTCTTATCTATAATCCTAGCACTCTGGGAGCCCAAAGAGGGTGGACTCCTTGGGCTCAAAAGTTCAAGATCAGCCTGAGCAAGAGTGAGACCTCGTCTCTACTAAAAATAGGAAAACCAGCCAGGCATAGTGGCAGGTATCTGTAGTGCCAGCTACTCAGGAGGTTGAGGCAAGGAGATTGCTTGAGCCCAAGAGACTGCGGTTACTGTGATCTAGTATGACTCCACAGCCCCTCAACCCAGAGTGATAGAGTCAGACTCCATTTCAAAACAAATAATAAATAAATAAAAATAATAAATTACTGTGCCAAAGGTGGACCAAAAATGAGCTTTCTAGCAAAAAATGAGAAAAATACAAGCACTTGTACATTTCATGGAGCCATTAAGGTTAAAGACAAACTAGCTATTCTGGAAAGCTAAAGCTTACCCTGCTTCTGGGGTATGACAGTGATTTATCCCTGGGTCCTTCTGTAATTATAGGCCTCCATTCACACTCAACAGAGAGTTGTTTTTAAAACTTTTATTGTAGGGACAGAATTATATTAATTGTCACTATTCCTTATTAACATCCAACATAAATAAGACTATAATTCAAAAAAATTCTTTAAATATTTAAAAGTTTAGGTATTTTTATTTTTTAAAAGAGAAGGTAAAACAGTCATAAATTAATAATGATTAAATAGTGTTCTTTCTTACATCAAGAAAAACAATTAAGAATTCATTTGTTGATTTAACAATAAGAGAAATTAGCAACAAACAACTTGTTTTATTTTGCCTTTAAGTATTTATTTATTTTTAAGAGACAGGTCTCAGTGTGTTACCCAGCTGATTAGTATGGGAGTTTTGACCTTCTCCATTTCTGATGTGGGCCAGTTTGCTCAGGCATCCTAATGGTTTCCCTCTTCTAAGACGTCACTACACGGATGCTGAATTTACTGGGAACACCCAGTGGGCATGAAGCTCTTTGGCCTGGAAAGCCTGGGTTCAAGCCTTCCTCCCACTTCAGCCTGGCCCAGCTTATTTTTCACCTACATTTACAATCTCTCCCAGGGAACTGAGAATTTCAAATAAAAAGAGCATTTTGGCACAGAGATAAAAATAAAATCTTTACTACTCAAAATCACTCCCCCCTACTATCCTTTATGCCATGGAACTATTATGCCATGTCTTCCTAGTAAAAGAATCTAAGATCCACACAATGAAGAAAATCACCAAACAAAAAAACTGAAGACAACTTTGCAGTACTAACTGTTCATATGAGAGTGACAGCACTATATACAAACCACAAGTCAAATACTATCTTGTTGGGATGGCTTATTACTGCTTGAAATGTTCAAGCTAAACTATTTATTGCTGCAGCTTTTTTTTTTTTTTTTTTTGAGACAGAGCCTCAAGCTGTCACTCTGGATAGAGTGTCGTGGCATCACAGCTCACAGCAACCTCCAATTCCTGGGCTCAAGCGAGTCTCTTGTCTCCGCCTCCCAAGTAGCTGGGAATACAGGCGCCCGCCACAACGCCCGGCTATTTTTGTTTGGGTTGCAGCCGTCATTGTTGGATAGCAGGCCCAGGTTGGATTCCAACCCGCCGGCTCAGGTGTACATGGCTGGCGCCTTAGCCCACTGAGCCACAGGCGCCGAGCCGCTGCAGTTTTCTTTTTCATTTCCCTATATGTAGTATGCCCCCTTCCTTCCTTTTCCTTGGCTTTCTTCTTTTTCATCTTACAAAAATCAACTGAGACAGCTGGGAAAATAAGGCTTCGCATTTACTATATAACCTATATATGTATACATAAGGTATTCCAAAACAATTTCAGACCCTTTATCTGAAAGAATAGAAAGACAAGGGGGAAAAAAACAGAGCTTACCAACTAAATTAAAAACATATTACAGAATTTAAGGTGATCTAAAAGAACAAATTTCTTCCATTATTATTATTATTATAAATAAATGCAATTTTCCTTAAATTCAATTATGCAAAAATAGGACTGCTAAGTCACATATAAAAGACAAAAAACTTTAAAGCATATTAAAATATTTTGGGTGAAAATTTTTTAAGAATATCTTACCAACTGGACGATTACAGAGGTAATGCCGAAGGCTGATATTGCCCAACTGATCTGGTGTCACCTGATTCACCTGAAGACAGATTTCTGTATCTTCCCCTCTGATGTCAATTTCCCCGTTAACACCAGTAATTTTAAATACCACAACTGACATCTATTAATGATTGCATAAATAATATTAGTATACCAAGTAGTTGAAAGTGAAATTGAAGAAATATAGGAACTACCGTTAACTTCTAAAAACACAATTGTGAGCTACCAAACCAAAATTATATTTGTAACTACAGAAAAAGATTGTTACATTACAGTGACAATCTTCAGTTTGTTTTCTTTTTCATTTAGTCAGAAAAAAAATTTTTAAGTCACAAAAATTATGACTTTTTATGTAAAAAGATTTTCACTAAAAGCTAGACACAATGTACTTTTTAAGTTTTTTATAAGAATATTTTGGGGCTGGGCATAGTGGCTCAGCAGTTTCGGAGGCTCAGCAGGACAATTAGTTAAGTCCAGGAGTCCGAGACCAGCCTGAGCAACAAAATGAGACCCTTCCTATTAAAAAGGAAAGTTTGGGCTCGGTGCCTGTGGCTCAACGGGTTAAGGCACCAGCCACGTACACCTGAGCTGGTGGGTTCGAATCCAGCCCAGGCCCGCCAAACAACAATGATGGCTGCAACCAAAAAATGGCCGGGCACCTGTGGTCCCAGCTACTTGGGAGGCGGAGGCAGGAGACTCGCTTGAGCCCAGGAATTGGAGGTTGCTATGAGCTGTGATGCCACGGCCGTCTATCCAGGGTGACAGCTTGAAGCTCTGTCTCAAAAAAAAAAAAAAAAAAAAAAAAAGTAAAGTTTGTGTGTGTGTATATTTATTTATTTCACTGAGTCAAGAGAGTATAAAAGAAACCAGTAACATGTTTTCTTTGTAGAAAGCCCCTTAACATGAGGACTAACCACCTTCCTTGTCATCAAACTTTTTCATGTCCATTTAAAAAGAACAAAAATATAGGCCAAAAAATAAAAGTCAAGGCAGAAAAAAGACAAAATATCCCCCTCTTAACATGAATAAAACAAATTTAGAAAAGTAAAATGTAGAGCACAACAATTCATTAAGAAGGAAGAATTTTCAACTAGAAGGAACAAAGTGAATCAACTACCACTTAAGAATTCATTTTATATATTAATGTCTTAAAAAGGGTACATATCAAATATGAAATAAAATTGGTGGAATTTCTCTTCACAGACTCTCTCTGAAAGGATTACCAGGTCATCATGATTTTCCTGAGCACCCTCTGAATTTGTACTGATAGCATCTGGAGAGGTTTCACCATAATTCTGTAGGTTTGCACTGGCATTCACACTCTCAGCTGAGCTCTGGTAATTTGCAGTTGAGTTCTTTTTATTTCCTGAAATAGTACAAAAGAAAAGTAAGAAATTAAAACCAGTTTTACACTGGTACAATGTGTAAATACACAAATACAATGTGTATTTAACCAAATGAACCATTCCTTCAATTCTTTCTCAAGCACAGCCCTTTTTAGAAGACAAAAACCAAGAAAAATTAGATTGTCAGTGAACAAATAAGGAAGAATAATTTCCCACCATAAAATGTTAGCTATACTAAAGCCCTGGGTGTAATCATAAAAATAAACTACTGAACACAACCTGTTTTCTCCACAATGTAGCTACAGTGCTTGGTTTAACTGGTTTAATAGTCCCAATCTGACCACTTCATTCTCTTTTCAATATCCTATTGCAACTCCTAATAATCTTTCACACAAAGTCAATACCACTATTATTCATGTGATATTCTCCATCCTTATCTAGCTGCCTTAATTTCTCAGTGTGCGGTACTTCAATTTTTCTCTAACTACCCATGCTAAAAGCCAATTTTAAAAAAACTTTGTGTTCATCATAGATAAATACTTTTAAAAAATACCATAAAAATATAAAACTTTAAACTGGAACTGGCATGATAAAATTGTTTTTTGTTTTTGAGACAGAGTCTCACTTTGTCACCCGTGGTAGAGTACCATTGCATTATAGCTCACAGCAACCTCAAACTCTTGGGCTCAAGCCATTCTCTTACCTTGGCCTCCCAGTAGCTGGGACTATAGGTGCCTCCCACAATGCCCAGCTATTTTTAGAGATGAGGTCTCACTCTGGCTCAGGTGGCCTCAAACTTGTTGAGCTCAGGTGATCCACCCACCTTGGCCTCCCAGAGTGCTAGAATTACAGGTGTGAGCATTGCACCCAGCTGAAATTTGCATTTTTCAATGAGCATTTTGCCTACGGAATAAACTGCAAATGGGTAAGAATAGATGTGGCAAGACTTGTCAGAAGCCAGTAGTAATTGGTAGTCTAGTTATGTGTTCATGTGTGAGTGTTCATGAGTATGTGTTTATCTTCATAAATATACATACAAACGTGCATACACTGGCATATATGTGACACACACACATATACTCATATAAAAATACTTAAAGGCCTGCAAGTATGTATACCACAAGTTGATGGTCGTTAATTCTGCAGTGAAAAATGCTACCAAAGGGCAGAATAAAGGTGATATTAAAGTGATAGCTTCAGTTTTTACTCTAAATATTTCTATATTATCTGATTTTTTTACAATGAGTATTCACATAAACCTTTTAAATTAAAACAATTTTCTCCCTAGGAAAATTAATTCTTCTGATATAAAATATATAATTAACAGTTCAAGAGAACAGAAATATATATTAATTGTTAAGTATTTAATATTCTGGCTTGGCCCCTGTAGCTCAAGAGGCTGGGGCACCAGCCACATACACAAGAGCTGGCAGGTTTGAATCCAACCCGGGCCTGCCAAACAACAATGACAACTACAACCAAAAACTGGCCAGGTGTTGTGGCGGGCGCCTGTGGTTACAGCTGCTTGGGAGGCTGAGGCAAAAGAATCACTTAAGGTCAAGAGTTTGAGGCTCGGCGCCTGTGGCTCAACGGGCTAAGGTGCCAGACATGTACACCTGAGCTGGCCGGTTCGAATCCAGCCCGGCCCGCCAAACAATGACGGCTGTAACCAAAAAATGGTCAGGCATTGTGGCGGGCGCCTGCAGTCCCAGCTACTTGGGAGGCAGAGGCAAGAGACTTGTTTAAGCCCAGGAATTGGAGGGTGCTATGAGCTGTGATGCCACGAAACTCCATCCAGGGTGACAGCTTCAGGCTCTGTCTCCAAAAAAAAAAAAAAGAGTTTGAGGTTGCTGTAAGCTGTGACACCACAGCACTCTACCCAGGGCAGTAGCTTGAGACTCTGTCTCAAAAATAAATAAATAAATAAATATTTAATATTCTGAGATAGTAATAAGAAATGCAGAAAAAAATTTTAGTTATAACCAAAACCTTATAAATAAACTAAACATCTAACGTTAGGGAAATCATTACAAGGTCATGGTACATGCTTTATGACAACTGTATATGGGCTTAAAAATATTCCAAAGATTAAATAACATTAGGAAATACAGGTAATAAAAAGCAGGTTATAAACCATACATATGACAACAAATACCCATATATACCCAAATGTCCATGGGTACCTATACAAATTCATAGAATAATAAAGCATACTTGGTATCTCTAGAATGTGAAACTTCTGGGTGATTTGATTTTCCAAATTGTAGTTGTATTTTCTAAGCTTTCCACATTTGAGTGGTAGTCACTTTTACTAATTATTAAATTATTAGAAAATCACTGATTCTTTTAGAATAAATAGGGATATTTGCCACATTGTTTTTTGAAGTATTTTGGTCATAGGACAATACTCTGTGTTAAGGCAGGATTATCAGTCATAAAAGTGGTAAGGGGCAACTAGAGCGATGTGAAGACCGGGGCAGACTTCCATAACCCACACATGTATCAGTTCCTCTTCTGTATTTAACTAAAGCTGGAAAGAGGACTGCTATGAATTACCTTTAACAGAGTGGGATTGAGAATTCTTATTTATAAATGGTAATCATTTACTAAATCCAGAAGCTAATAGAACACATTGGTTAGTTAAATCACTGGGCTCTTCAGTCAGGCTACCTGACAAATCTACCTATTACTTCTTGGTTGCATAGCTTTGGACAAGATACCTGATTTCTCTAAGCTTCAGTTTCTACACCTATATAAAAGTGATTAATAATCATAACTACTTATACAGATGGCTATTTCAAGCACTAAAGAAATCAATGTATTTTACAGAACTTGGGAGAGTGACTAGGGCTATTCAACAAATGCTTGTTATTATTGGTATTAAATATCTTTTATCACATAAGGTAGACTGAATAGTATTGTCCACCAAATTGGGAGTTAAATGTGATCTAGTAGAGAGGTTTTTTTTCCTTTTTGTGCAGGGTCAATTTAAGAAGGCATGTTTGTGTCAAAAGAGCTCATGCTGTCTGGGCTCAAATGATAACTGCCACTTACTAGCTGTGTTACCTTGGGTTAGTCATTTAACCTTTCTCTGACGATAACAGTATATTACTAATGGAATTTCTGTATGGATTAAATGCATGCAAAGCACACAGAATAGTGCTAACACACAGTAAACGCTCAATAAAGGTTAGCTACTGTGCAGGAATACTATGCATATCAGTAGTAATGCGTAACTATAATTACAGTGTTGTAGTTAACATTAAATAACTAAACTATTTAAGCACCTATGTTTGAAGGTGTGTCCTCCAAATTCACATGTGGCCCAAGTGATAGCATCAAAAAGTACAGCCAGTAAAAGGGGATTAGGCAGAAGGGCTCTTCCCCTGCTAGGGGATTAAGGCCCTTCTACACATAAAAGAGGCTGCTGGTAGCTTCTTTTGCCCTTTTCCATTCTGCCATGTGAGGCGCAGGCAACATGGTGAGGTTTGAACTTCTCTCCAGAATTGTGAGAAATAATTTTTTATTCTTTATAAATTACACAGTCCCTCGTCTTCTGTCCTAGCAGCACAAAAACTGACTAGAATACCTATAGTAGCCACTACAATTATAGCAATTACATTAATAACACTTATTATATTATTACTTGTCATAAACTTACTATATTTACTATTATATTACTCATCATCTAAACTAAGCTGTTTTCAGCTATATCAACAGGCTTATTGCCCTTCAAGTAGAAAGATTTTTGTATTTGTCACTGGTCTAAGTTTCTGTGTCTGTGGCAACTGTTATGCTATCTGACCATGGCCCATGATTTTATTCCTGGTCACAAAACCTCCAACACCTTATTGAAGGGTATGCATCTACTACCTTCTCCATCATTCCTAGCCCCTTTACTAGGGCATTGGTTACCTCTAAGTAAAATGAGGGAATCATATAGTTCCCTCATAAACCATAAACTATGTGAAAGAATCCTGGGTTTATAAATCAATAGCTCTAGTCAGGAAAAAAATGTAGTCGTAAAACCATAAAGTTGAGAATTCAGCATGCCAAATTTCCAGAAATAGGAATCCCTGTGACAGAGGCAGGTAGTCTTAAGGTTTGCGGCTTTACAATTTAAATGACTGCATACAAATAACCGCTAGATGTCAGCTGTAAAGACACAGGACTACCTGGGTAAGGGAAGCCATGGAAGAACCATTAGAAAGTTAGGTACTTCTTTCACGTTTACATGGATGGAGCTGGAACATATTCTTCTCAGCAAAGTATCTCAAGAATGGAAGAAAAAGTATCCAATGTACTCAGCCCTAATATGAAACTAATTTAAAGCTTTCATATGAAGGCTATAACCCAACTACAGGACAAGAATAATAGGGACGGGGCAAGGGAAGGGAGGGGAGCGGGGAAGAAGGGTGGAGGGAGGGTAATTGGTGGGAACAAAACCTACGGTGCATCTTAGAAGAGTACAGGTAAAACTTACTGAATGTAGAAAACAAATGTCTGAGAACACAATAACTAAGAAAATGCCATGAAAGCTATGTTAACCAGTTCAATGAAAATATTTCAAATTATATATAAAACCAGCACATTGTACCCCATGATTGCATTAATGTTAACAGCTATGATTTAATGAAAAAAAAAAAAAAAAGACAGTTAGGTACTGTGTGTGCACATGTGTTTTGTGCATGTGTGCATGTAAGTCAGTCAGTCTTTGTAGGATTTCATTAACAATTACTGAACACAAATAAAAAAGTTAAACATTTTTCTTGTAAGATTTGTGTGCGTGCCTAATAGGAATCCTTAAACTATACTGATTTACCTTTTTCCAAAAATATATGGCTATCACTCCCATCACTTTCTAACAACATTTCTTCCAACATCATGCTGTCAAGTGAAATGGTATCCAGTGAGATTTGTGAGGAGCTTCTTTTCATGTTCTTGTAAGAAACACAGGGTGGAGCCTGGCTGGGTGGGCAACGTTCTTTAGGCTTTCCACTGTTAAAGAACAAAATTATTAGAAAACCACAGTACTGTGTTGATAGGGAACAATTTTATCTGTGAAGCACCTCTAACAAAATTAATAAATGTATATAGCGGCTTGGCGCCTATAGCTCAACAGGCTAAGGCGCCAGCCACGTACATCTGAGCTGGCGGGTTTGAATCCAGCCGGGGCTCGCCAAACAACAATGATGGCTGCAACCAAAAAAAAAATGACCAGGCGTTGTGGCAGGCGCCTGTAGTCCCAGCTACTTGGGAGGCGGAGGGAAGAGACTCGCTTGAGCCCAGGAATTGGAGGTTGCTGTGAGCTGTGATGCCACCGCACTCTATCCAGGGTGACCACTTGAGGCTCTGTCTCAAAAAAAATAAAATAAAATAAATGTATATAGCACACAGAAGTTTCCAAATGATATTTAATCACACAAGCTCAAAGTTCCTCAGACCAAAAAAAAAAAAATCTACCCTTCCATGGCATTTTACCAATGCAGTATTTTATCAAGAGGTTTTGTGGCCCCAAACAAAATACATTCATGTGCACACTCAGCAAAACAACCTCTGCCTCCAAACAAACCTCCAAAATTCAAACTATATTTTTACCTTAGAGATGACTGGGATTTGAGTGTCCTAAGTGTGGGTGCCTCTTCTTTACTGGTTTCCAGGTTCTCAGAGACTGAAGTAGCTTCTGGAAACAAATCTTCAGCTTTAAAGATTGACTCTATGGTTTCATTCCCTTTACTAGTTAAACTATTTGAAAGTATGTTTTGATTACCATCATTACCAATTGATGACATATTTGAACCTTCTCTGTTATTTAAGACACTACTTGAATCTTTAGATGATGAATTCTTCTTGTCACTTACTCCTGGTCCAATTTCTCCTGAGCCACTTCTGTAAACAAGTCCACTACTTTCATCTTCACTTATTTTCCCTAAATGTTTGTCTGATAAATAATCTAGAAAAGAAATGCCTTTTTGCAGATTTGTATCACTAGCTGATTTAAAAAGCAAAGGATCCTTTAAAGGGACATGACTCAGGTCAACACTCATAGATCTGTTGTCTGACATATGATTAACAGTTTCACCTTTAATTCGGTTTGTATCACTAACGTCTTTTCTTTTTGAAGACAAAACTTCTCCATTTTCAGTAGGCAAATAATCAGGAACCGCTGGGCTCAGACTTTCAGAAACAGGAGACTTGATCCTATTAGGCTGATCCACTGGATGTAGCAGAAGAGCCAGTTCTGCACTTCTAAGTAAAAACCCAATGCAGACAGATGTATGGTTAGCAGGGCTGCCAGTTACAGCTTCTACATCATTCCTTAAGTTCTCTGTAAGCAAAATAAGTGAATCATGGAGAAAAAGCAGGAGTAGATACTGGTAGTGATTGATTTGTAAACTGACATGTTTATGAATATGAACTAGGACGTGAATATCTGCTTCTGAGGATGAAGAGGAAAATCTTAAAAATGTATCTGCTGAAGGATTCTGACCACCATTTGTGAGGGATTCAGACTCTGTACTATAATATTCCTTCAAGAGCTTTTTTCGTTTCAACCGGCCAGCTAGATCACTAGATTCACTTTGTGATGTGTTTAGAGATACCTGATCACAAGTCTGGAGCTCTTTTTGTGATTCTGTGTATCTTGTTGGTTGACAAATCCAGATGGATAGAGGGAAAGAGTCTACAAAGCTTATTGGCCGACCTTTTCCACTTTTCATGCCTTCATAATCTATCCAAAATTGAGAGAAGTACACAGCCCAAACATCCATGGCAGCAGAAGTTTTAAGGGTATGTTTATTCAATTTGGGAATGATATTTCCTTTATAAACTTCATGCATTTTGGTATCCTGTTCATGAGCATGTCTCTGGAAGATTGGATGTAGAAGATTAAAATTGTCACGAGATTTGGGGAAGCTGGTATAAGTTTTACTAAAAAAATCACAATCTTTGAAGTCTTGAAACAAAGCTTCTAGATCAGAATGTCGACAGTTTGGACAGTGCCTTGTATTTGTGGCAATCATTTCGGAACTCTGAATAGAAACTGCTCGTGGCTGATCTCGATGACATTCTGATTTCATTTCAGAAGGAATAACAAGCTAGAACAGAAAACAATTAATTTAGTCTAACTTGCAAATGCAAATACCTTGAAAATTAAATAATTATGAGCATGACTTAGCTCAGTTAATTCTTTTTCCTGACATTTTTCTAAAATACTACTTTCTTATTCAGACATAAAATGCTAACTCTTCCCCTCAAATATTTTCATTAAATTCAGTAAAATGATTGACTACTAAGAAGAGAACAATTTTTATTTCCTGGGGAGGGGGGGGACCAGAGTCTCACTTTGTCGTTCCCAGTAGAGTGCCATAGCATCACGACTCACAGCAACCTCAGATTCCTGGGCTCAAGCAATTTTCTTGCCTCAGCCTCCCAAGTAGCTGGGATTACAAGCACCTGCCACACCGCCCAGCTGTTTTTAAAGGTGTGGGCTTGCTCTAGCTCAAGATGGTTGAACTTGTAAGCTCAGGAAACCCACCTGCCTCAGCCTCCCAAAGTGCATAGAACAATCTTTTTTTAAAAGAAAATATGAGGCCAGGCATGGTGGCTCACATCTGTAATCCTGGCACTCTGGGAGGCCAAGATGGGTGGATTGCCCTGAGCTCACAGGTTTGAGCCCAGTCTGAGCAAGAGCAAGACCTTGTATCTAAAAATAGCTGGGCCTTGTGGCAGGTATCTGTAGTCCCAGCTACTTGGGAGGCTAAGGCAAGAGAATCACTTCAGTCCAAGAGTTTGAGGTTGCTGTGATGTATGACACCACAGCACTCTACAGAGTGCAACAAAGTAAGACTCTGTGTCAAAACAAAAAATAAATAAAATATGAATTATATATATATAAAACCTATATATGTATCACACAATATGTCACCAAGAACAAAACTGAATTAAATCAATACTACTTAATTTTAACTGTGCCTTAAGTACACAGAAGAAAGTCTCAAGGATCACTATAGCTCTTGAGTGAACAAAAATGATTGGCTTAACAAGAGGGAGACCCCCATCTCCACTAAAAAAAACATTGAAAAATTAGCCAGGCATTATGGCAGGTATCCAGTAATCCCAGCTACTCGGGAGGTTGAGGCAGGAGAATGGCCTGGACCCAGGAGTTTGAGGTTGCTGTGAGCTAAACTGAGGCCACATCACTCAAGCCTGAACAATAAAATGAAACTCTATCTCACAAAAAGAAAAAGCAGCAAAAGGAGGAGGAGAAGAAGAAGAAAGTGTCAAGCATTGAAAAGAAATTTATTTTTATTTTTATTTATTTATTATTTTTGAGACAGAGTCTCAAGCTGTTGCCCTGGGTAGAGTGCCACGGCATCCTAGCTCACAGCAACCTCCAAATTAGGCTCAAGCGATCCTCTTGACTCAGTTTTTCTATTTTTAGTTGAGATGGGGTCTGGTTTTGCTCAGCTGGTCTAAAACTATGAGCTCAAGCAATCCACCCGCCTTGTCCTCCCAGAGTGCTAGGATTATAGGCGTGAGCCACTGTGCTGGGCCAGAAAAGGAATTTTTTGATAGATTACTTTAAATCCAAGTGATCTGAAGAATGGATGAGTAAATGAAATGAGTAAATAATGCTACAATCACTTTCTACAAGAAAGTGATTATAAAAATAAAATTAAGAGTATAAGTCAAGATATGCACTAAAATATTTCTAAGAGAGAATTAAACCCAGAATTAATCCCAGACCTCAAAATATTCTTATCAATAAACTTAAAGTGACTGGCTATACTACTGCCCACATTCAGAAAATGTAAAGATCATTATACAATTGTATCTTAAACAATTGTAAATGTTATAAAGTACATCCCTATAAATTTTCATTTTATAAGATCTCTGGAAAGACCTTTAAAATATTTCTGCAATGCAACTGTTAAACATTATTAACCTAATTTTATAAAGAAGAAAATTAAGGCATATAAACCTAGACTACCAGCAACAGACCTATAAATTAAAATTTCATCCATGCTCAGGTTTTGTTCTCTCAATTTACTAAAGTATACATGCTATTTTTTATTAAATTTCCTTCCTTTAAAGTTTAAATACACAGAGAGTTCAAATTATCAACTACTTGGTGGCAATAAAAAGCAAGTTTCTATTACCTTTTAATATTAATAACAACACATGTAAACAAATAAAGCTCAGATATAATTTTAATGCTTCATAGTATAATTTATCCTTTTTTTTTTTTTGCAGTTTTTGGCTGGGGCTGGGTTTGAACACACCACCTCCAAGTCTGGGATATGAGGCCGGTGCCCTACTCCTTTGAGCCACAGGTGCCACCCCTAATTTATCCTTTTTTTTTTTTTTTGTAGAGACAGAGTCTCACTTTATCACCCTTGATGGAGTGCCATGGCATCAACCACTCACAGCAACCTCCAACTCTTGGGCTTAGGCGATTCTCTTGCCTCAGCCTCCCAAGTAGCTGGGACTACAGGCACCTGCCACAACTCCCGGCTATTTTTCTGTTTTGCAGTTTGACCAAGGCCGGGTTTCAATCCTCCACCTTCAGTATATGGGGCTGGTGCCCTACTCGATGAGCCACAGGCGCCGCCCTAATTTATCCTTCTTAAAAACAATTATTGGGGGGAGCAGAGAGAGGGAGAAAGGGAAGGAGGTGGATGGGGGAATCACCGTGTATGGCACACCTCTTGAGGGCGGGACACAATTATAAGAGGGACTTTACCTAACAAGTGCAATTAGTATAACCTGGTTTTCTGTATCCTCAATGAATCCTCAACAATAAAAAATAAACAAATAAAAATAAATAAAATAAAAGATTAAAAGCCGGCTCAGCGTCTGTGGCTCAAGCAGCTAATGTACACCAGCCATGTACACCTGAACTGACAGGTTTGAATCCAGCCTGGGCCCACCAAACAACAATGACAGCTACAACTCAAAAAATGGCCGGGCGTTGTGGCGGGCACCTGTAGTCCCAGCTACTTGGGAGGCGGAGGCAGGAGACTCGCTTGAGCCCAGGAATTGGAGGTTGCTGTGAGCTGTGATGCCACAGCACTCTACCCAGGGCAACAGCTTGAGGCTCTGTCTCAAAAAAAAAAAGATTAAAACCCTAAAAAAAAAAAAGAGGTTGAGAGGAACTGGGGTCCAGTAAGAGTGGAAGGGCTGGTCTTCCGCAGGGCATGGGCTATGTGTTTAAAAAAAAAAAAAAAAACTTTAGTGATATTTGGGAGATTTTCATTTATAATATTCTCTAAAATGGCTTCCATTCCTCTGGGGCATTCTTCTCCTTCAGGGATACCTATAACTCGTATGTTTGAACGCTTCATAAAGTCCCATAATTCTGTCAGTGAATGTTCTGCTTTCTCTCTCTTCTTTTCTGCCTCTTTAACTATCTGAGTTATCTTAAGAGCTTTATCCTCTACCTCTGAGATTCTTTCTTCTGCATGATCTAATCTGTTGTCGATACTTTCTATTGTATCTTTAAGTTCCCTAAAAAAATTTCTTGGCTCTAGTAAGAA